>JAJEJO010051850.1:0-33755 GCA_020662805.1 Glaucomys volans
GGATTCCAATGTAAATATTATTAAGAAAAATATGCACACAGATATATAGATTGTATTCAGAAAGTTAGATGGTTAGCCATCAAAGTAACAAAGAATCAACAGAAGTTTTCCATAAGCAGGTCATTGAAGGAAGGTTATTCTTAGTGGGTAAGTGTTCAACATTATTAGTGGATTTGTTAAAAAGGATTTTAATCATCACTTGAAGAACTACGTGGGGTGAAATGGAAATCCCCAAAGCCTAAAACAACTGGTAACATCCAACATGACACTGGTTTTTGTTTTGTTTTGTTTTGTTTTCTTGTTTGGGGTTTTTTTTTTTAATTCATTGTACACAAATGGAGTACAATTATTGTTTTTCTGGCTATACACGAACTAGAATCATACCATTTGCATATTCACATATGTACATAAGGTAATGATGTTTGTCCCATTCTATTATCTTTTCTTCCCTGCCCCCTCCCCACCCTCATATCAGTCTGCACAATCCATCCTTCTTCCATTCTTCCCTTACCTCCCCTGGTCCCCATTATGTATCATCAACCACTTTTCAGAGAAATCATTTGGTCTTTGGTTTTTTGGGATTGGCTTATTTCACTTAGCATGATATTTTCCAATTCCATCCATTTACCTGCAAATGTCATAATTTTATTCTTCTTTATGGCTGAATAATATCCCATTGTGTATATATACCACAGTTTCTTTTTCCATTCCTCTATTGAAGGGTATCTAGGTTGGTTCCACAATCTAGCTATTGTGAATTGAGCTGCAATAAACATTGATGTGGCTGCATCACTGTAGTATGCTGATTTTAAGTTCTTTGGGTATAGGCCAAGGAGTGGGATAGTTGGGTCAAATGGTTGTTCCATTCTAAGTTTTCTAAGGACTCTCCATACTGCTTTCACAGTGGCTGCACCAATTTGCAACCCCACCAGCAATGCATGAGTGTACCTTTTCCCCCACATCCTTGCAAACACCTATTGTTGCTTGTATTCTTGATAATAGACACTCTAATTGGGGTGAGATGAAATCTTAGGCTAGTTTTGATTTGCATTTCTCTTATTATTTGAGATGTTGAACACTTTTTCATATATCTGTTGATTGCTTGTAGATCCTCTTCTGTGAAGTGTCTGCTCATTTTCTTAGCCCATTTATTGACTGGGTTATTAGTATTCTTGGGGTTAAGTTTTTTTAGTACTTTGTGGATTCTGGAGATTAGTGCTCTATCTGAAGTGTGTGTGGCAAAGATTTTCTCCCACTCTGAAGGCTCTCTCTTCACATTGCTGATTGTTTCCTTTGCTGAAAAAACCTTTTTAGTTTGAATCTATTCTAGTTGTTCATTCCTGCTTTTATTTCTTGTGCTTTGGGAGTCCTGTTAAGGAAGTCTGGTCCTAAGCTGATATGAGGAAGATCTGGACCTACTTTTTCTTCTATTAGGTGCAGAGTCTCTGGTCTAATTCCTAGATCCTTGGTCCATTTTGAGTTGAGTTTTGTACAGGGTGAGAGATAGGGGTTTAGTTTCATTTTGCTGCATATGGATTTCCAGTTTTCCCAGCACCATTTGTTGAAGAGGCTATCTTTTCTCTATTGTAATTTTTGGCACCTTTGTCAAGTATGAGATAACTGGATTTTTTAATCTAGTGCCACATTAGAGTGCCAGGTGAGCAGCAGACCATCAGGGCTATTACTGGGTGACTTTCTCACTGTTGGATTCACAGAGGTCCTCTCCTTTTTGAGCTCATCAGTGGAAGGAAAATATTGGGTGTTGAATGATGCCATGTGATTATTCCTTCTATGTCTGAGGGACAGCCCCCAGATGTGACAGAAGGCCAGAAATAGGTGCATATGAAAATGGAGAGTTGCCTGATACTCTACTCCTTTTTGTGTAACACCCAAAGGTGATTTTAAATGAAGCACAAACTGTGGCAGGATGATCCAGAATCCAAAATCCTGCACATCTAGGTCTCTCAGAGAACACAGTTGGGAGCTCCTTGAGTGCAACATCTACTCTAGGTAGAGTGGCTACCAAAAAGGGACTATAAACTTTCCCCTGTGTTCCAATCTATGAATATATTTTATATTACACAGTAGTACATAATGTAATAAATAATTATTTCACAAAGTCCCCTTTACTCCTTGCAAGATTTCTAACATGTCTATTCAGGGCATACATGTTTGAAAATTTTCTTTTCCTCCTTCCTCCCTGAACCAGCATAAATACAATGTGTACTGCTCAGAGAACTATTTTGATCATTCCATTTCCACAAGACAGTTATTTCATTAAGGATTTTAGCAAAAAGATATCTACAAAATGTTTTATTTACTACCTCTACTTTTAACATATTTCGTGCACTTCTAAACATCTAGAAAGACTAAATGTTTCAAATAAGGACTTAAGTTTGTCCACTATGTACATTGTAGTGTTAAATAAACTGCACACATGTAACAATGGTTACATCTGAAAGTGTCTTCTAAGTAGGATCGCTCTGGCCTAGAATCCTTCATTTCTTCCCCTTCTTTCTTCTATGTCACATGTGCCACATCTAAGTGTCACATATTATGTTATAATTTCACTCCCAAAAGTACTTTTCAGAAGACTGCCTTTCTATGAACTTTCACACAAAGTGTACAGAATGTGTTAGTTTACTAACTCTACTTTTGTCATACATTGGCAACTTCTTTAATATCAAGAGAATAGGTATTATAAAATTAGGATTTCTTCCTCCACTATGTACACAATATATACAGTACAGCAAAGTTAAATGAAATGCACATTACAGGGCAATGGGTAAGCTGAAATTTTCTAGCACACTCTAACAAAACACCTTTTGCAACTTCTTCCCTCCCAACTCCCTCAACCCAATGAACAAGTACAGACAGTATTCTGTTCAGAGGTGGTTTAACAATTCCAAACACAGTATTTCCCATCACTTTTTAAAAGCTATTTACAAAATGTTTATATTCTACTACTTCTACTTTTAAATATATCAAGCACTTCTAAATACATAGAAGGACTAGATATTCCACATAAAAACCTGTTCACTATGCACACAGCACTGGTAAATAAAATGGCACATGTAGCAATGGTTGTAATCTGAGGTATCTTCTAATATGAAGGGTCATTCTTTTTATTAACTATCATTAAGGTTCAAGGATTCCTATCCTTGCAGTAAAAGGGAAAATAAAGATACAGTTGCAGGCACAATTCACAATGACCCAGGCAGGTAGGAAATGGTCCTCCCCATACTGATCTGAGAAGAGTGAGGCAGGAGGAAAGGGATTCTCAAAGAATAAGAAATCAGTTCCTGAATGGGAGAAGGAGGAAGAGCAGGAAATTCATACAAGCTGTATTGCATCCAAGAATTTGAAAGAAAATCATTCTTCTCTCTTTCTCAGTGTACATCTTTTTCTCCTCTTTCAAAATTTTGATTAACAAACACTTATCCAAGAACCACCCAGAAAACACCAGTCTTCTTCTCAAAGGCTCAATATTCTTCCCTTAAATTTGAGGTGCATTTACATTGACTCCAAGCAAATGTGAAAGAGAATTTCTCATTCAAATTCAACACACATGAAATGCATATGTCTCTCACTCTTCTCTTTTCCTCTTGTGTACACAGAAATGTGATAAGGAAAAGAGAAGAGTGAAAGACATATGCGTTTCATGTGTGTTGAATTTGAATGAGAAGAGTGTTAATATGCACTCTTGCTGACGATAGTTAGTTAAGAATATCAGTTTTATTATGGTCATCAAAAGAATGTGGGGACACTTACACTACACCCTCCTCAGTGAAATCTCAAATACTGAAAATTTAGGTTGTCTAGATGATTTAAAGCATCATAGTATCCCTTCTAATCAATGTATTTCCAATCCAAAACCTCCTCCAATGAGCCCATTGTAACCTGATATTTATGGACTTGAGCTGCGACATTTCTGTTAGAGAGTCAGATCTCCCAATAAAAGGTTGAAGCCAACTATCATCCTTTTTCTCTACATCAAACTAGCTGTTGCTCAGCAAGCAGAAGTAAACACCAGATATAAGAAGCTAATAGGTCCATGCTAGAATAGAATGGAGATGAATTGGTGAATTCAGAACCATTTGGAACATTTTCATAAACGTGCATTAATGGATGTGACAAGTTCTAACTGGAGTTCACTCTAAGTATTAAATTGCATGCTGATTGTGAACACAATACAATCAAAAGATGTAAATATCTCATTAATAGTGCCTTTAGCAATTACTGTTGAAGTGATACTACTTTGGGTGAATTAGGTTAAATATAATATAATACTTAAAATGTTACCTGTTTATCTTTATTAATGTGACTACTAGAATATTTAAAACAATATGTGGCTCAAATTATAGTACTGTTAGATTGCACTGATTTTGAGTTGATCTTGAATCAAATAGCTTTAAATACCATTGGTATATTGATAATTCATAGGTTTTTATCTCTACCCCCAACTTCATATGCATAAAGACTTGCATATTTTATGTATGCAACCTCATGTACATAAAGACCCAATTGCCTGCTTGAATCTCCACTTGGATCTTTACTAGTCAATTTTGAATGTATGTTCTCCTTTATTTCAGTAGATTTGCTTCAGGCTTTGTCTTGCCACAGGATGAGAAACTCAGGATAATGTATATACTTCAAATATAGCTTAGTCTTGTTCTATCATGAGACAATATAAAGTATATCTCCCTGTCATCTTTACAGAACTACATACAAAAACCTTTACATTGTAAGTCATTCCACTTTTTTTATATGGAAACAACCACCCTCACTGAAAACTTGAATACCACTTAAATCTTGAAGTTGGTTAAATCTTCCTCTGTGTATGAAATCAATTAAATATGCTACATACAATTTTTAAACATCATGAGAAACATTTCCTATTTTTAACAATAATTGCTTAATGTTAGTCTTTTTTGAGACAATCTATTAAGCTTGCCATTTCTACCAGCCTAATGCCAACAAAGACCACCCTTCCAAGGATTCCCACAGAGCTGCTGCCCTGGTGATGTCTTTACTCTCATCAGCACCAAGTAAAAGAGTCCTGGGATCTGAGACATCTTTAACCTGAACAGGCCATGGATATTCAAATCAGTCTTGAGTCAGCCACATTTTTCAACAGCGTATCTCCAGGCACACTTCTGAATCAAAATCTTGCCTTTCCTAATAGCAACCCTTGAAGCTGGTACTCTAATCACACTTGTTTAGTGTTTCTACACTCAGTTGACTGTTGTCTTGTTTTCTAGCTTACAGAAAACGAAGTAATCAAGATCAAACTCCCTCACTTTCTTCCTTGGTTTTCCTCAAAATTTAGCTTAAGTTAAACCTTCCTAGACCATTATATTCAAAAGACCATCATTCCCTGCTACAACTGTTATCTATTCTTTTCAACTGCTTTATTTTTCTGCAAAGAATTTATCTCCATTGGAAATGCATTTATTTCTCTGTTTCTTGATTTCTGTGTCCCCACACTGGAATGTGGATTTCATTAGAACTAGATATCACGGCTATATCCCCCGTGCCCAATAAAATGCCTAATAATAGCAGAAGCTCAACAAAGTTTTCTTGAATTAATTTGTTAATGAAATAACTAATTAATTGAATTCTTAAAATTGTAGAAGCCATACTGGAGCAATACAAATATAATATAACTCATTTTTTTTCTGCCCTAAAGAAACAATCTAACTGGTAGGGGAGTCCAAATAACACAGTATTGCAACAGATCACCAAAAAGTAAAACAACTGTGAGTAAAATTAGCAAAACTCAAAACTTTTGTGAATTTAGAAAATAACAGTCTGATGACGAGAGAAATTTCATGAGTGGTGTTTAAAAATGGGCAAGGTATGAACCAAACAATTTTAAGTTCAGCTTATAAAACTATGGTTACTCTACCATCTGAGATAATAAATCAAATAGCAGGGATGAGACATATATTTAGTAAAAAAGGAATAACATTTTAGGACAGATTGTGAGGAACCTTGAATTACATACAAACTGAAATTTGGGATTTGTCCTGTGTGTGATTAGAGTGGAAATAAGGGTGAAGACTGGCGGAAAGGAGGTTTAAGAATATAATTCTGGAATATGGGGTGGGTCAGAACCAGAGAGAATATTTATAAAGTTACTATGACATCACAGGCATGGCAAGCTGAACCTGGACAAAAATGATGAGTTAAGATAACTAAGGATTGTAGGGAAGATGCTGAAGATTAGTTGTGCATTCAAGAAGGTGTGGAATCATAATGTTAAGATATCAAGGTCCAGTCATAGTTAAGTAGAACCACTGGAGAATAAGGAGGGTAAGAGTTAATTTTTTTAAATAACAGTAACAAATATAAGATTAAACATTCAGATTTACCGTGGATCCTTATGTAAAAATATCCAACAGAAGCCTGCAACTGTTTGACTACAGTTTGGAAGTAATATGATCACTGGACCTATTCCAGAACCAGGATTTAGCCCAAGGTTTCCTCATAAAGAGCTATACTATAAACTAAGTTACTACCCTAGAAAATAAGAGGATAGATAGTCAAAATTAAGTATGGGGGACACTTATCCAGAGTTCTGGAGAGAACTACTTGAAAAATAAGTGCACCTTAGCTGGGTTGGTGGTGACCTCACAAATTCTATAGCCACTGGGTTCACACCGAGTACTAACACCCAAGTCCCTGCATATCCTAATGTGATAGCAGTGACTGAAAGGGAACAAGGTTTGTCAATCAATACTATTGAGGGCCCTGTTTGTGCCTAAATCCATACTTGGAATCATGAAGAATACACAGGTAGTGTTTTAAAGTTGTCCCTGATGTTGAAGGTTTGGATTTTGTGGGGTTTTCTAATCTGACCACGTAATCTAGTCTAAACTTCTAATCTGGTCATTATCGGTAAAATATTTGTGCATTTGCATCACATTCAACAGCATGTTTTGTGGGAGTGAGGGTACTAGAAATTGAGCCCAGGGGCACTTTACCACTGAACAACCCAGTCATTTTTATTTATTTTGAGACAGGGTCTCGCTAAATTGCTGAAGCTGCCCTTGAACTTGTGATCTTCCTGCCTTACCCACAACTTACTTCAATGAAGGCAGAATTTAAGGATGCTGAAATACACCAGTAGAATGAAATGAAAACCCAAAGAGTAAGCAGAACCTCGGTCACAGAGAATATATCAAAGTCCTATTATGCTGGGTTGCAAAAATAAAGAAGTCTCTATATGGTACAGACATATCAAGAACATAATAGCAATAATTTCCTAAGATTATATCATAAATCTAATGAATCCTTTAAAATTGTCTTCCCAACCTATAAAAATAGAATAAGAGGAAGGGGGAAAAAGCTTGATCTCATCTGTCTTGTGATCTTTCATCCTCCTAAACATTAAGATTATGTTAAATTTTACTCTTGAGTCCCATAGAGATTCCCTCTCATAACACATAGAGAAATTTCTTTAGTGCCTCCTTTATATCTTTGTTCCGGAAGTTGTAGATAATAGGATTAAAGAATGGAGTTGCCAAAGCATAGAACAAAGTCACAAATTTCTGCATCCCATGATAGTCCCCAGAACCCGGGCTAACATACATCACCATGACTGAACCATAGAACAGAGACACCACAGCAAGGTGGGAGGCACAGGTTGAGAAAGCCTTGCGCCTCCCCAAACCTGAGGGCACCTGTAACACCGTGCTTAAGACACAGAAATAAGTGCCAAGGATGTACAGGAAAGTAAGGAAGATAATGAGAGAGCTAATGATACCACAAGCCAAGGTAATTCCAGATACAGGAGCACAGGACAATGCCAGCAAAGGCGCCAGGTCACAGAGGAAGTGGTCAATAGTGTTTGGACCACAGAAGGGCACCTGAGATATTAGGGTCACAGGGGTCAGTAGCCAAAGAAAGCCACCCAACCAGCAGAAGATGACTAACCGAGCACACAGGTGATTGGTCATTATGAGGGAATAGTGCAAAGGTCTACAAATGGCAAGAAATCGATCAAAAGACATCACAGACAGAAATAAGCACTCAGCAGCGCACATGGAGAAGAAGAAGTAGAACTGGAGCAGGCAGCCAGCGTAGGATATGCTCTTGGTCTGGGAGATAAGGTTGGCCAAGAGCTTGGGCACATCAGAGCTGACATAGCAGACCTCCAGGAAGGAGAAGTTGGCCAGGAGGATGTACATGGGTGTGTGGAGCTTCCGGCTGGACCACACAGCACAGATGATGGATGTGTTCCCTGTGAGAGTCAGCAGGTAGATGAGGGAAAAGATCACAAAGAGGAGGATCTGGATCTCCCAGCGGCAGGGGAAGCCCAGAAGGATGAACTCACTCACAGACCCCGAGCTATTAGTTTCCATTGGTCTGACCTGTTGAGGTGAAAGAGACAGTAAGAACCACAGAGGTATTTACCTAGTTTTCCTCTTCTTGGGGAAGAAATGCATTTTTTATTTTCTTCAATTTGAGCTTGTGGATTACCACCTTCTCTTTAGAAAGATGAGCTGTTCTTTCTTCTTCCTTCCTTTTTAGTTTGCTCAATAAATATGTATTTGCACATTGTTATCATCAGGCACTGTTCTAGGAAATAAGGAAAGAACCATGAATAAAACAAGCAAAATCTCTGGACTTATTGAGCTCAGGTCAAATACCTTTTGTTCAAAGTAACTTCAAAACAGTATGTTAGTGGCTAGAATTTCTAAATACAGGGAGCTTAGGTACTTGAATTGGACTGGAAGAGATCTGAGGAGATTTATCCTGGAATTTCATTTGCATAGCAAATATAGTGTTTCTACTTAGAGTGTCTGTTCACTGTGGCAACTCCACACAGAGTTGATACAGATTATGGGACATATGTTAGTTAGCCTCCCTCCACCTTTATTCTGGTGCCGTCATGGACACAGTAACAAAGGAATATGACAAAAATAATTTTTATTGTTGTTTGAGACATCAATATTATACTCAGCTGAAAATAATAACAAAGTTTTTGAAGGAAAATGGATCTTGGCAAAGATAAAATTTCCAAAGCCAATGATGAAGGGAAAACATTACTACACCATAATATTATGGAGAAATATTTGGATGTGCACTCGCGTGAGCGCACACACACACACACACACACACACACGAGAAGAGGCCAAAAGATAAAAGGTAAGAGTATTTTCAAAAGAATTATTGAATAGAGGTGACAAAGGAGGGCCATAAGACACATTGCCAATCTGACTACTTCAAGCGTATTTTGCTGGTTAAGAAAAAAACAACTGGAGGTGAACTAATGGAAGAGTAAAATTATCAAAGCTTTAAGGAAACACCAGTTTTCAGGACAACTTGGTACAGGTTAATGAAATTAGCAGGAAACTATTTGAAAGCTATTTCAACAATCCAAGGAAAAAGTGTAAAGAGCTTGGCACAGGGTGAAGTATATAAAAACTGACCAGGACTGGACTCAGAAGATGTGCAAAGATAGAAACCTAACCTCCCTTCTTTTAAATCACCAGGGGTTACTAAATGCCACCCAGGGGCAGAGGAGAACAGAGGAAAAAGCAAGACTTCACTTTCCATTTGGCACAGATTTCTCTCTGCCTAGGATTTCTCACAGGAAGGAGGAAGTCCTCCCTGCACAATAGCTCCACTCTGTGGACAATATACCCTCCATCTTGCTCTTGCCTTGGGGTAACTCTCAGATCCCAACAGATGGTGCACAGCTCACTCTTTTCTTTTGAGTCTTTTTTGAATGTGAATATTATGTTTCATGGAATAAATTACCATTTACAAAGTATTCAACCTCTGCACACCACACACAATAGTTGAAGGCGGGCTATGCTGTGATCTGTGTGAAAGAGAAATGAAAACTAGAAGGTAGTCTTATAAATTATTGTGACAGTCTTACACAAAGCTTTACCCATTTATCTCTGGTAGGAATATAATCCTTTGGAAGATGATCTGCAAAAGCAAAACAACAATTTGGCCAAAAAGATTTCCTTAATCTTCTATCTTAATAAAGTTTATATAATAGAAAAGCTGTTTGTAAATAATAATCAGGGAACTTTATGCTCCTTTTTCATGCAACATATAAAGCAACATATAAAGTGGACATTGAGACATAATAAAGATATTACTGCTCATGGTCTGTTACCATCCCCATCCCCACAAAGCCTTATGTGAAGCAGTGTGAAGCCAGCCCCTTAGTAAAGCACCTTTGGCTCTTTTCTTCACAAGGTTCACTCAGACTAAAACATGCCGCAAAACTTTCTATTCCCCATTACTTACCCCTAGACTCGGAGACCCTGTCTCTGGAGACCTCAACCCTGGGAGCAGTGGGAGCAATTAACGTGCATGATTCAGACCTGAATGTGCTTCTACTCAGGAGTGTCGCCCTGGAGATGAATGCTACATGAATATCCATACATGCATGTGTGTATCACCCTGCACATATTCCAGGCTGCCTGCACAATAGTGTTCCTTCCAGAGTTTCCTAATCTTAAATACCTCCTATTATGAGGTCCTGGATTTGATCCCCAGTATCACAAAAAATAAAAAATAAATAAATTACCTTTTAGCTAACAAAATATTTCTGACATAAGATGCACCATTATATTCAAACATTAAGCTTAAAAACCTAAACCTAGAGTTTCCCATTCATGTTACCCAAATGTCAACTTGTCCACTAAATCTAGAATGATTCTATTCCCAGATACCCAGAGCTACCAATCTCCATCCCTTACAAACTCTTAATCACCATACATAGATCAAAAAGAATAGATGTTAGTCATACAAGAAGTTAAGACATCAGTTGTGGAACAGAGAAAATCATTTTTTTTCTTCAAATCTAGATAACCTTTCTATGCACCCTTTGGAGTTAGGTGGTCATATGCCTGAGTTCTGTTCTTTTCCACATTTTTTTGTTGGTGCATTAGAATTGTACATAATGGTGGGATTTGTTGTTACATATTCATACAGGCACCCAAATAAAACAATATAATTTGGTCAATATCATTTCCAATATTTCCCTTTTTCCTTCCCTCCTTCCCCAGGCCCTTTCCTGTATTCTACTGATCTTCCTTCAATTTTCATGAGATTCCTCCACCTTTGTTTTCCTTTTTCCTCTTTAGTTTTCACATATAAGAAAAAACATACAACCCTTGACCTTCTGAATTTGACTTACTTCACTTAATATAATGTTCTCAAGTTCCATCCATTTTCCAACAATTGACATAATTCCATTTTTCTTTATGAGTGAATAAAATTCCATTGTGTAATATATTATAAATTTTCTTTTTCCATTTGTTCATTGATGGAATGTATTTGGACATATTACACATACATGGGGTATAACTTCCCATTCTTGTGGTTGTACATGATGTGAAGTTACACTGGTCATGTATTCATATATGCACATAGGAAAGTTATGTCTGATTCATCCTACTGTCTTTCCTATTCCCTTTTCTCCTCCCTTCCCTTCATTCCCCTTTGTCTAATCCATTGAACTTCTGTTCTTCCACACACACATACTATTTTGTGTTAGGATGTGCATATCAGAGAGAACATGTGGCCTTTGGTTTTTTGGGATTAGCTTATTTCACTTAGCATGATAGTCTTCAACTCCATCCATTTACCTGCAAATGCCATAATTTTATTCTTGTTTATGGCTAAGTAATATTCTATTGTGAATATATACCACATTTTCTTTATCCATTCATCTGTTGAAGGGAACCAAGATTGGTTCCATAGTTTAGCTATCATGAATTGAGCTGCTATAAACATTGATGTGACTGTGTCACTACAGTAAATTGATTTGAAATCCTTTGGGTGTAGATGGAGGACTGGAATAACTGGGTCAAATGGTCAGTCCATTCCAAGTTTTCAGAGGAATCACCATACTGCTCTTCAGAGTGGTTGTACCAATTTGTAATCTCACCAACCATGTATGAGTGTACCTTTTTCCACACATCCTCACCAACATTTATCATTACTTGTACTCTTGATAATTGATATTTTGACTAGAGTGAGATGAAATCTCACTGCAGTTTTAATTTGCGTTTCTCTAATTTCTAGAGATATTGAACATTTTTTCATATGTTTGTTGATCAATTGTACATCTTCTTCTGTGAAGTGTCTGTTCTGGTTATTTGCCCATTTATTGATTGGTTATTTGGGGGTTTTGTGGTGTTAAGTTTTTTGAGTTCTTAATATATCCTGGAGATTAATGTTCTGAGCTACAGGTGGCAAAGATTCTCACATTCTGTAGGCTCTCTGTTCATGCAGAAACAAATTCTTGAAAATATTATTTAATTGCTCTATTTAACCTATTTTGGGATCTATAACATCAACACCTAACCACCATGACTTTGCTCATGCTGTTCTTTCTGCTCTTCACTTTCTGTCCTTGCTAATAGAAGCTCGCCTTCCTTCTTCAGCAGACCACATGCTGCCTTTTAAAACTCCATATATTACATATGGAAATTACATATTCTACAGTCACTCACACATCTCTGGGCAATTAAGTGCAGTCTTCTAACCACACTCAACTTCAAGGTGTCAGGGAGGTACTAGTTTATGTTGCAAAATACTGATAAACAGTCTAACAATTAAAAGACAGACTAACAGACAAACAACTACTTAAATCTTTCTTTAAAGCCTCCTTGCTTAAAAGAATGTGAAATAACTACAAGTTTAAGTTTATTATAACACTTTAAGCTCTTTCATGCAAAGGTTCTTGTCTTTTATCTTTTTAACTTAAAAAGCTCTAAGGACCATGGGTTCTCATTTTGCATCTAATTAATTCTTTTAAATGAATGAATGTCCTATAGCAAAAAAAAAAGTACTACATGCAACCTGCTCCAGAACACTTCTTCCTGGAAATAGGTCATGTACGTTTCAAGACCACTGCCGAAGTTTTTTCTTTTTCTTTTTTTTTTTTTTTTTGGAACCGAGGATTGAACTCAGAGCATTCAGCCACTGAGCCACATCCCCAGCCATATTTTGTGTTTTATTTAGAGACAGGGTCTCACTGAGTTGCTTAGGGCCTTGCTAAGTTGCTGAGGCTGGCTTTGAACTCGCTATTTTCCTGCCTCAGCCTCCCAAGTCTCTGGGATTACAGGTGTGTGCCACCATGCCCGGCAACTGCCAAAGTTTTGACAACTTTCTTCCAGAAAGATTTGTTAGCTGTTTTGCCAAATTTTATTTCTTCCTTTTTATTTTTTTTACAATGTTTCCACCTTTGAATTGCAGCATTTCACAAATACATGGCTATACCACTCAGAATTCAGTAAAGGAAACATAAATGCTATTTTAAGCAGAACGAAATTTAGCACAGGAAATTAAATGCTTGATTAACTTCTTTTATTTTTTGACTTACAGTCTTCACTAAAGACGCAACCTAATTTCATGATCTTCAGATCATTTACACTGTCTGTCAATATCTTATTGTGTGTGCTTCAGAATGTCCTGTCCTGGGCATTTGATGATATTTATCACATCTGGCATCATTCAGTTGTTGAGCAAATCCTATTCACCAGATCCTTTTCCACTCACTGTTAATATCATTAACATTTCTTCCCAAGTGCAATTTATTCACCAAGCTGAGAAACTACAGAAAATCTGAGGTCATATGATTAATTCAGTGGTAGATATGAAGCTCCACATTTAAGCAGAGGCAACTAGTCTAAAGTTGGAAATGAGGTTCGAGCCCAGAGGAGGGTGATGGATCTGTTAAACATCAGGAGTGGGAAGAAGAGAGAATGTTTGAACGTAGAGCCAGACTGCCTAAGTAGCACATCTAAGGAAGGAGAAAAAAGCCTGATGTCACATTGTCAGCAATGCTATTAAAAATCATCCATAAATATGTAGAGGATAAGTAGAGAATGATTTAAAAAAAGCAAACTGAGGAAAGGAAAGAACGGAGGAGAAGAACAGATGAATGCACCAATATAAACGCAAAGAAAATCGAGTTTTCTTTGAATTTTCTTTGAGAAAATGGTCAGCCTGGTCAAATACCTCTAAAAAGTCCAACAAAATAAGAAATCACAGTTGAAAATTTCTTTAACCACAAAAATTAATGTTGACCCTGGCAAAAATTCAACAAAGTTGTGAAGGAGGGCAGAATGTGGCAAGGTGAGGAATGAGTGAGACTGAGAAGCAGAACAGGTACAACCTCAGGGTCGGCTACGAAGAAGGAGAGAGAGAGACGGGGAACTGTAGGGGTGTGCTCACTGAAGGAAGAGCCTGAGGTTTTGGTTTTCATTTTCTATGACAAAAGGATTAAGCAATCAGTAGGGAAGGGGCTTGAAGGTAGAGTACTGGGAGGTGGAGGCCAAGGGACTGGCCCTGTGGCTGTGGTAGAGGGCGAGACACAGAACAGGAATGAAGAGACTCAGCTTGAACAGGGGATTAAAATGTCATTTATTGTTGTAGGAAAAACAAAAGAAATATGAGGACAGATCTTTTTTTAATGTGTTCAAATCATCAATAACTATCTTACCTGTCACCCATGATTAGTGACATGTTAAAGTCAAAAACACAGTACATTGATTCTGTCCCCCAAAGCCTTCTTTTACTTAAGTAATCCATCCACATAGATTAAAAAATAATAGCAATCTATAATTATTATTTATTTACAATAGCATTTTAATATTTATACAATAAATAAAAAATAAATGATATTTTATAATAAATAATAAAAATAACTATTTCCCTCCCAAGAAACTCAGTTCTCTAAAGGGAAATACTATTAATAGTTTTTAGAGAAAAATCAGTGCATTTACAAATATATGTATAAACACATTTTTAAACAAATGACAACACACCAGTCTTGCTTTACTTAAAGTACATTACTTTTTTTTACTTGGTACTATCTCTTAAACATTGCTCCTTATCAGGATGTATATATCTATCTCAATTCTTCTTTTTGGGGGATGGGAGGATACCAAAGATTGAACTCAGGGTACTTGACCACTGAGCCACATCCCAGTCCTACTTTTTGTGTTTTATTTAGAGACAGGGTCTCATTAAGTTGCTTAGCACCTCACCATTGCTGAGGCTGACTTTGAACTCCAATCCTCCTGCCTCAGCCTCCTGAGCCACTGGGATTACAGACGTGCACCACCAGAGCAATGTGATTTTCCATTCTTCTGGATATACACACCATTATTTATTGACTCAATTGCTTATTAATTAACTACTACTTGTTTCTAGGATCCAATTATGAAAAACATTGCTGAAAGATTATTAGCGTACCTAGACATTTGAAAAATACACAAGAGTATCTGAAAGTATAACTGTTGAGTAGAAATGTGTGAGTGTTTTAATTTTTGGTCAGTGTAGCCACATTTCCCTTCAAAGAGGTTTCAGTGTTTTCTTCATTATTGTTGCTTTCTCTCTATCCTCAGCATGAAAGCCTGGCTCTTCATACATGCTGCAGGTGGTTCGGACTCTTCATCTGGCATGACCTCTGTCTGCCCTTCAGATATATGGCATGCAAAGCTGATGACCACAAAAAAAAAAAAAAAATCTGGTGGGGAAGCCTGCACCTACCACCCACAGCCATACTGACCCACCTAGCTCCCTAGTGTTTCAGTGTGGGCATGTGATGGATATGTGACCCTCCGGAATTCACTGGTTCTGTGACTAAACCAGGTCATTGCCATGGAACAACCTCCACATCTTTCAAATCACACATTTGCTGGGGAATTTCCATGTTCTGATTTCTTGGGATGGGCTCTAAAATCTAGTATATGTTGTGTCTACATTTAATTATTAAGAGTGTAGCACATTTAATTACATACCATTTCTCTGGCTCATAAAAACTATATGACATTTAACACAGACTTTGTCAAAATTCTGAAAATGATAGGGGGAAAGCCCCAAGGAAATACAGTATTAGTACAGGACCTGAGTAAAGGACTTATTATTGGTGTTATCGTTACTCTTTAAGTTGTGTTCAGATCCAAATACGTGATAGAAGCCCAGATAATTGTTCTACTATTGGGGGATGTAAGGCTTATGAAAAGTCCAGAAGTTCAGTTTGGGCACATATGGCTGGAAACAAAATATGATTATAATTGAATGCCTACCCAAGTGAAATATCAGGTCATTAATCAGCTTTAAATTCTGGTGACATTAGCGTAAATAGAGATTTCCTGCCATGATTTTCTAAAACTATGAGACACTGGAAATATGTCCAAGGGGAATTATGGAATTCTCAAAAGATCCTGACAACACAATTAATTTTAATTCACCTTCTTAATGTTCACTGGAGACCTTACAATGCATTGGAGAAAAGAGAAGGAGCTTAATTGTGGCATAAAATAATTCAATAGCCTAGAACCTCAGCCTAAAGATACCAAATTTTCAAAAATGCATATCTTATTATGTCACTTCCTTGCATTCCATTCTTAAGTGTTGGTTCTCCCCTGAAGGATCCAATTCTACCTCACTAGCATGTGTATATAAGCTTCTGGGCTAGGGACATAGCTCAGTTGGTAGAGTGCTTGCCTTGCAAGCACAAGGCCCTGGGTTCAATCCCCAACACCACAAAACAAACAAACAAACAAAAATAATATAAGTTCCTGCATTTCTAATGTCATCTCCTTACAGGATCCCACATTCATTCTGCACTCAGTTGGGCAGTAGGGCCTTCTGTATTCCATTCCTCCTACAGGTAACACCATCTTCCACCACCCTCCCTGCCTTCTATCTAAACAACTTCAGTACTCAAGGTTGAGCTCAGATGTCGGCTTCCTGGGTTGGGAATGTAGCTCAGTGGTAGTATGTGCAGGGTCCTGGGTTCAGTTCCCTGTACTCAAAAAAAAATCAGTTTCTGTGAAACATTCTCTGACATTTCACACCAACCCTCTACTCTCAGTATGACACCCCTCTGTGCTTCTTTGGATCCATATGCTTCCCTCTCTTAGCACCTGCTTTGATTGGTATTATTAACACATCTGTATTTTCATAAGCCAGAAGTTTTTTTAAAAACAAAATAAGTGATCTTATACATCTGTGGATCATTAATACCAACTATACCACTTGGTACATGACTGGAGTTTAAGAAGTTTTGACTGCTCAGGAGTTCTGTGTTTAAAAACACAAATCTACTGGTCCATATCCCACCATCAATGAAATTGAAGAGTAGGCCACAGAATTCTGTCAGCTCCCAACAAAGCTCCTTTCCTTTCCCAACCTCTCAAACCTGTCTTCGTCCCCATGGCACTCTGCTGGGGAGGGCATCAATACTAATTCCATTGTGCCCCTTTTCTCAAGATGGCCTGATCTTACTCCGGAAAGTAGGAAAAAATTATCCTGCTTTCTTTGGCTGCTTCCAGGATCTTATTTTTCCCTCCTATCTAAAAACCATGCTTTGAAATTCAAGCATCCTTTGGAGGAAGAAGACAGAATTTAAAAAAAAAAAAAGAGAATGAAGGACACACAATAAGTTGTTTATTCAAGATTACTTATGAAAGCTCCCAGTATTCTAAGCCTAACTCACCACACTCCCATGACCAAGGATAACCTAAGATGTCTCAGGGACCTGTGTGGCTACGGAGCACTCAAAATGTGGCTAGTCCAACTTGATATGTGCTCGAAGTATAAAATTCACATAAAATTCCCAAGACTTATTATGAAAAAAAAAATGAATGCAAAATACCTTGGGAACAATTTGATATTGATTACATGTTAAAATGATACTTTGATGTGTTGAACTAATAGATGATACAAATTAATTTCAGTGTAACTTTTTAATTTTTCTGTGGTATCTAGGAAATTTCATTTGTGCCTCACTTAATATTCTCCTGGACAGTTCTGCTTTAACTTTCGTATGTCCTTAACCAAGAGTCAGGGGCTGGCTCTCCTCCCACCTAAGCCCAGACACATCAAACTGCTGCCCATGGTGGAGGAGACTTTTGATCCAAAACAGATCCAGCCTGCTCAACTAGGCAGTGTTTCTGAGCTTCAGACTCTGTCTTTGAGACCTCAAGAACGGGCAACACTGACCAGTCTTCAGCAAATTTGTTCATGTTCCAAGAGTCAAAACACCTTGTGGACTTGATCTTACATTTCCTTCCAGGACCCAAAATGACTCCTTTCCTTCATTTTACCCCTGAGGATAATACATCTAAAAATTGTGTTCAATGGGATGAAAGAAGCTGCCTGAGCTGGAGGCCTGGCCTCTGAAGAAGGCAGATGGCTGCCTCATTGAAGCCTCCTCTCTGCCATCAGAAAGCAAAGCCCAGGGAGGGCAGAATGCTGTGAGAGTTGGGAGGGGAGAAGTGTTCATTTGAAATCTCATGCAAAGACTCTGTCCTTTGAATCTTCTTTATATATAATATAATATATATATATATATTAGATGTTTATAGGCCTTTTATTTTATTCATTTATTGATATGTAGTGCTGAGAATCGAACCCAGTGCCTCACACATGCCACGCAAGTGCTCTACCAGTGAGCCACAACCCCAGCCCTGTATCTTCTTTTATTGAGGAAAAGCCATAACAGTGACATCAGGAGGAAAAAGCGAGCACACACAGACAAGATTACAGCTGTGGAGGCTGCTGGAGAAGAATACAGTGGACACGTTTATAAGATAATAATCAAAAAATGACTGACATTGGTAATGTACTTTGATTTTACATAGTACATGTGATCTCTTATTTGATCCACATAAAACCCCAAGAAATAACCTTTTAAAACATCAGTATGAGAGTTTTAATTTGCTGAAGTGAAGCCAGAAGGCAGTCATCAATTTTGGGGCCATGAATCAGATTTTTAGCATAAATCTACCAGAAGACAAGTGAATAAGGAGGAATATGAAAAAAATAACTTTTTGATTTGAATTTATACAGATCTCCTTGAAAAGCCAAAACAGTTTTCTTTCTTTAAAAATTAGCACTCTAGGGCTGGGGATATAGCTTCGTTGGTCGAGTGCTTGTCTTGCATGCACAAGGCCCTGGGTTCAATCCCCAGCACCTAAAAAAAAAAATTTAAAAAAATCAGCACTCTGTCTCTTTTCCTCCCTGGCTTCCTAAGGATTGGCCCCAACATGAATGACGCAGGAACTATCCAGACCAAAAAGCCCTTGACCAACCGACTACTTCGGAGGAAAGAAATCGTCTTGATGTCCTTCACCCTGGGAAGGCAGCAGTACCTAAAACAGAAATTCAGGGAAAGCTAGCCAAAATGTTCAAAACCACACCAGGCATTACCTTTGTGTTTGGATTCAGAACTCATTTTGGAGGTGGCAAGACAACTGGCTTTGACACGTAAATCTTATGTTTCCTTGGATTTTTCAAAGAAAAATGAACCTAAATATAGACTGGCAGGACATGACCTGTTTGAGAAGAAAAAGACCTCAAGAAAACTGCAAAGGGAACACAAGAACGGAATGAAGAAGGTCAGCAGGACTGCGAAGGCAAATGTTGGTGCTGGTAAAAAGCTAACGATGAGATGACTTTGTCTTCGGTAATTGTGCAAATTTTGCATGAGAGTGATTAATAAACTGTGAAAACTTCAAAAAATAAAAATCAACACTTCTTTATGGAAATGTAATAGGAATAGGATCATCATTTAAAATTCAAAAAGAGGTAAGAAATCACTGGTATTCATACTTCTCAAAAATAACTCATGCATTTTGGGGCAATTATTATTAATAATAAGATGTCTTTATTGAGAGCTAGGCACTGCTATAAATGCTTTCATGTATTAACTCTTTTAATACCAAGTACTCTATGATAGAGAAATGATATTAGGATAATTTCCCATTAAAGTTGGGAAAACAGAGCAACAACAATTTGAGTAATTTGCCCACAGTCAATCAATTCAGGATAAAGACAAGTTTTGAAATTAAGTAAGCTGTCTGAATCCAGGGTTTGTATCTGTTTTGATCTATAGCTTTTTTCCATGTATATTTTTCTCTGAATGAGATTAAATTGCACACAGTTCTATTCTTTTTAATTATGTGAAAGTGTCATGTGTATTGTTGATCCTTTCTCCATAACGGAATTGTCATAATTATCACATCGCTACTAATCATTGATTTGTTTATATTAGAAATGTCACAATTATCAGCTATCCTTCTGATTCAGGGCTCTTGGGGTCTTTAAATTAGGCATTAGGATATATTAAAGCTGCATCAGTTTGGATTTCTTTGCTATTTTATCCTCTGTGGCCAACTTTTTATGGCACTCAGTCTGACCAGTTACCCCAAAGTCCATCAAAACCTATGAACCTCTCAGGACCTGCTTTGCTATTTATCAAGACATCCTCAAAATCACCAAATAACCGTGATTCCAGCTGTAGTCTTTAATATCTGTACATAGGTATTTCTTCACACTGTTATTCCATAGTATTCTGACATGAGAAAAGATTGGCAAGAAGAGTAGGAGTCTGGATTTGCAGATGGGAATGTACTTTTGTATCCCTTCCATGCTAGCCATATGATTCATAACTCTGTATAATTCATAAATCCTGTCTGATGCTGTCTTCAGTATCTTTTTTTATATTGATCAAGAAGTTTTGTGAGTTAGGAGAGATTCTTGCCTTTCTTGGGCACCTCAACTCCTCCTTATCATTTCCCTAAAAATATCATCAGTGTTATATATGAAATATAGATAAAAAAGTGAGAAAGAAGTGTATTCACTCATTGATGGATGGAATATTCTATATATGTTTGTTAAGTCTAAATTATTGAGTTATTGAGTTCTATGTTTTCTTTGTTCAGTATTTGTTTGGAAGATCTAGCCAGTGGTGAGAGAGGTGTGTTAAAGTCACCCAGTACTGTTGTGTTGTGGTCTATTTAATTCCTGAAATTGAGAAGTGTTTGTTTGACATACATAGATGCTCCATTGTTTGGGTTATAAATATTTATGATTTTATGTCCTGTTGATTTATGGTTCCCTTAAGTATTATGAAATCTCCTTCCTTATCCCTTCTGACTAACTTTGGCTTGAAGTCCACTTTATCTGATATGAGGATTGAAACCCCTGCTTTTTTTCTGAGTCTTTGTGCATGACATATTTTTTTTTCCCATCCTTTCACCTCAGTCTGTGGATGACTTTTCCTATGAGATGAGGCTCTTAAAGGCAGCATATTGTTGGCTCTTTTCTAAATCCCTTCTACTAGTCTATGTCTTTCAATGAATGGGTTTAGGCAATTAACATTCAGGGTTATTATTGAGATATGCTTTGCATTCCCAGCCACTTTGGCTTATTTGGGTGTTTTAACTTGACTTGGTTTCTCCTTTGGTTTTTCCTTTAGTGTAGTTCCTCCCAATGACTTTCATTGTCATTTTTCATTTCCTCCTCATGGAATATTTTGCTAAGAATTTTCTGTAGTGCAGGCTTTCTATTTGTAAATTCTTTTAACTTTTGTTTTTACTTCAAATCTGAAGGTTAGTTTTGCTGGGTATAAGATTCTTGGTTGGCATCCATTTCCTTTCAGAGTTTGATATATGGTTTTCCAGACCCTCCTAGCTTTTAGGGTCTTGGTTGAGAAATCTGCTTATATCTATATTGGTTTCCTTCTACGTAATCTGATACTTTTCTCTTGAGGCTTTAAAATTCTATCCTTCTTTTGCATGCCAGGCATTTTCATTATAATGTGTCTTGGTGTGGATATGTTTTACTTTTGCACATTTGGTGTTCTATAAGCCTCTTGTATTTGACTTTCCATTTCACTCTTCAGGTTTGGGAATTTTTCTGATATTATTTCATTGAATAGATCATTCATTCCTTTGGTTTGTATCTCTGTGCCTTCCTCAATCCCAACAATTCTTAAATTTGGTCTTTTCATGATATCCCATAATTCTTGGAGGTTCTGTTCATGATTTCTTACCATATTCTCTGTGTGGTCAACTTTATTTTCAGGATTAAATATTTTGTCTTCATTGTCTGAGGTTCTGTCTTCCAAGAGATCTAGTGTATTTGTGATGCCTTCTATTGAGTTTTTAATTTGTTTTTTTGTTTCCTTCATTTCAAGAATTTCTGTTTGCTTTTTTCAGAATCTCTATCTCTTCATTGAAATAATCTTTTCTTCCTGAATTTGCTCTTTTAGCTGTTTATTTAAGTGAACTGCATTTGCTCTCTTATATCATCCTTTACTTCACAAATCATTTTAGTTATGTACATTCTGAACTCCTTCTCTGACATTTCTTCTACTGTGCTGTCTATGGATTCTGTTAATATAGCATCTTGGTTTGCAGGGAGCACTTTCTTCCCTTGTTTTTTCATGTTGTTCATGTATCTTCCCATCTAGAGTGCAGGTCCAAGACATTACCGTTTCCTCTATAGATTTATAGTGTACCTGCAGATTTCCAATACCTTGCCTTTAAGGGAGAGATCAATATTAGCAGCACACAATGCAACCAATATGCAACCATAAACCTAATAGCCCCTACTAGGACATTAACAATATTGTCATAATAAACAGAGAAGATGTGTTTGTTTATTATCTATAGTATCAACAATAGGTTTGCAAAAAGTCTACAATTTCTAATGGTGGACAAAGAGAATGGGGAGGGGTGTGGGATGTATGTTAATGAGTTAAGAAGTGAGAATATAGAGATACTAGATTATAGGAAGAGTGAAAGCAAAATCAAAAAAATTTGGTTGTTAGCAGAAGAAAATGGAGAAAGACACTTCAAAGATATAGATAAATAAGAGGAAAATAGAGCAAATAAAAACAGTAAATAAATAAAAATAATAAATAATAAATAAAATAAAAAAGAATCTACAACAAAACTGAAATATACCATTCAAATCTCCTAGTCTTCAGTAGCCTAATGCATGAAAGGTACTTGATTTCAAAGATAATGGTGATGTGAGAGCAGGAAATAAAAAAGAAAAAAATGGAGAAAAGAAGAAAAAAGAGTCTTAAAGGAACATTGGACAATTGCTTCTGTTGGAATTCAATATCTTCTCTGCCTCCCTTCTCTTCTGGCAGGCAGGGTTGTCTGGGGTTTGCTGGTAACTCCACCCTCACCAGGATGACAGTTACTAAAGTGGGAGGATTAGAATTGCAGATGAGACTCCTGAAGGCAAGATATAGCAATTGCTCTGGAATTCCTCTGGAAGACTGCACCCCAGGACTCTCCTTTGGGGTCCACTCGTGACATAGGAACCTGGTCTTAGCCCCATCCCTCACTTGTGGACCCCACAATTCCTGGTCTATAATTTAGTCTCAAAATTGTATCTCTCCTGCCTCTGTCCTTCAACTTCCCAATCAGGAACCTCTCTCCCTAGAAGTCCTGAGGGCTGAGCACTGGGACCTGTGTGCCTACCTCAAGAAAGCTGCTCTGTATTGGGCAGTCAGGATGAAGCATTGAGAACTATGTGCTTGCCATGTACTGCAGGCACTGGGTCAGTTGGTGGGTAGAGTATGGTTGGGAGACTAGGGATTAGAAGCCAGGCAACCCTGTTGATTGTCAAACCAGCAGGTACAGGTGCTTGGTGGAGTCATGGACCAGGATGATGTCCAGTTCCAACAAGTGTTCCTGAGTTGTCTCTGGGATCCCAGTGAGTGCCTGACTGGTTGGCTGGACAAGTCAGGATCAAAATGCCCTCACACCCTTTTCCCAACTACTGACCCTTTGCAAGGCTCTCTCTTCCCTCTGCAGCAAATGGTGGATGTTAGCACACCGAGCAGAAATATCTCAAATGCAACCAAGCCTGCAGGGCTCTTGGTGATGATCTTTCAGGTCCTGACTGTTATCCCTGGGTACAATTGGCCATGTCCCAAGTTGGTGGCAGCAGCAGTGGCTAACCTGTAGGTACCTTCATAATGAGTTTCAAGTCTCCAACAAGTGTCCCAAGATGGAAGCTGCCCCAACTAAAGATGGTAACTCAGCAGCAGGGAAAATCCAAGATGGCAGCAGAGGCATCCCAACATGTTGGTAGATGGGGAGCCAAGGTGCACCCATGTGGAGCACAGCACTGGATCTTTGTGGGGTGGCCCAGCACTATAGATCCATGAGGGGTTGGCCATGGCTGGAGATCTTATTCTACATCTTATACCCTGTTTTACTTTTAAGTACAATTTTTCTTTATTCTTTACAACAGGACTCAAAAAGGATTTTATCTCATCAAGTTGTCTCCCATTTGGAAACAATTTTTAAGCTTTGCACATGACTTTTCTCAGGGCAATTTTCATCTCCTTATTCCTGAGGCTGTAGATCAAAGGGTTTAAAAGTGGAGTTGCAATTGAGTAGAACATGGTCACAAATTTCTGCAGTCCAGGCTGATTGGCTGCCCCTGGGCTTACATACATCACCATGACTGAGCCATAAAATAAGGATACCACTACCAGATGGGAGGCACAGGTGGAGAAGGCTTTTCTCCTGCTTGAACCTTTGGGAACCTGAAACACAGCTCGAAGGACCAGAATATAGGACACAAGGATGTAGAACAAAGTGATGAGCAATATCACAGCACTGAAAGTGCTACAGGTCAGCGTTGTTTTGGGAACAGGGACACAAGAAATGGCCAGCATTGCCCCCAGGTCACACAGGTAATGATCAATGACATTTGAACCACAAAATGGAACTTGGGATACAAGGGTGGCAGGTGTCACTAACCAGAGGAAGCCACCCACCCAGCAGGCGGATACAAGGGTTCCACAGACTTTCCTGGTCATTATGACGGGATAGTGTAGTGGACGGCAGATGGCAACATACCTATCAAATGCCATGAGGGCCAGGAAGAAAAGTTCTGTGGCACAAAGTGAGAGGAAGATATAAAACTGTAGGATGCAGCCATTATAAGAGATGGTCTTGGTCTTGGAGAGGAAGTTGAATAACATGTTGGGCACATTGGAATTGATGTAGCAGATCTCCAGGAAAGAGAAATTGGCCAATAAGGTATACATGGGGGTGTGCAGTTGCTGGTCCCACCACACAGCACAGATAATAGCACTGTTGCCCAGCAAAGTGAAGACATAGATGATGGAGAACAAAACAAAAAGGAGAATCTCTACCTCTTGGCTGCACAGGAAACCCAGGAGAATGAATTCATGAACGTTAGCGGTGATGCTACTATTATGTGGAATGGGCATTTCCTTCTACCTGATGACATGCACAAACACAACCAGAACTTCTTTTAACTGTCTTGAGGTCTCCATAAAAAACCCTCAATTTATAAGTCAAAAGTAAAACAATATTAACATTTAGTCAATGTGTGGAATTTTTATCAAAATAGCACAGCTGGAAGACAAACAGAAAACCTTGTCTAATATTTTACTTTAAATATTTCCTCCAGACTCTTCCAAATGTTAGCCTGTAAAAAAAAGCGGGGGAGGGGGGAATAAATCTTTATTGCACTTTAATCAGCTTTATTGTACTTGAGTTCAACTAATAAGCTAAGGAAGTAATGTATGCCCTTGACCTAGAGGTGAATTATTTCATTGCCTACACTATCATTTTTTCAGAATTACAAGATCCATAAGTTCTTCCTATTGAACTACATTATTATAAATAATTTGTAGATCACCATAGTAATGTGCTTACCCTAATTAGTTAAAACCCATTCCTCCGATGATTTTAGTGAGAAAATCAACTGCTGGCTTTTAAGAATTGCTATGATATTATGTGGGTGCCTGAGAAGTTTTTCAAAGAAGATTGTTGAAAAAGTTTTGGATTGACATCACCAATCCATTACTGACTCACACAGGCTATGATATTCAACTGTTAAATACTATTGTTGCAGTATTTTACAATCTCACCACAAATTTATGAGGGTTCTAATTTCTCCACATCTTTCACAATATTGTCGTTGTTCATCTTTTGATTACAGCAATGCCTATAGGTGTGAAGTAGTAACTCACTGTGATTTTGGTTTACATTTCTCTAATGATCAATGATGCCAAGCAACTTTTCAAGTGCTTATTAGTCATTGGTATATGTTCTTTAGAGAAATATCTATCAAAATCCTTTATCTATTTGATTTATTTATATTTTCTTACTGCTGAGCCATAGTGTTTTCTCTTTTTTTTTTTTTTGGTTAAGATATTTTTGATTCATTGTACACAAATGGGGTACAACTTTCATTTCCTGGTTGTACATGAGGTAGAGTCACACTGAGTAATCATACATGTACATAGGGTAATGATGTTGGCTAGTTCTATTATCTTTCCTTCCCAGTCCTTGCTCCCTCCACTCCCCTTATTTTCTTCTGCACAATCCATCCTTCCTCCATTCTTGCCATCCCCCCTTTCCCCCATCCCCATTATGTATCATCATCCACTTATCAGAGAAATCATTTAGCCTTTGGTTTTTGGGGATTGGCTTATTTCACATAGCATGATATTCTCCAACTCCATTCATTTATCTGCAAATGCCATAATTTTATTCTTCTTTATGGCTGAGTAATATTCCATTGTGTATAAGTACCACAGTTTCTTTATCCATTCATCTATTGAAGGGTATCTAGGTGGGTTCCACAATCTAGCTATTGTGAATTGAGTTGCTATAAACATTGATGTGGCTGCATCATTGTAGTATGCTGATTTTAAGTCTTTTGGGTATAGGCCATGGAGTGGGATAGCTGGGTCAAATGGTGGTTTCATTCCAAATTTTCTAAGGAATCTCCATACTGCTTTCTAGAGTGGCTGCACCAATTTGCAATCCCACCAGCATTGTATGAGTGTACCTCTTTCCCCGCATCCTCACCAACACCTATTGTTGCATAAGCATTCTTTTATGTTCTGGATATGAGTTCAAGTGATTTTCAAAAAGTGTATCAGATCTTGTCACTTGTTACTCTCTTGCTTAGTACCCTCCAATGGTTCCCGAATAAAGTATTGAATAAAGTTCAAAAAGCCCTGTGTCTTCTGACACCAGTTTGCTTCCCCAGCATCAACTCATACTAACTTCTCACTCAGGCTGTGCATTCTAGTAAGAGCAATCTGCTTTCTGCCCTGGAAATAAAGTGAGCTCGTTCATGTCTCAGGACCTCAGCACTAACTGTCTCATCTGCATGCTTGGCACTCTTTCCTTGATAGCTTCTTCTTGTCATTCTGGTCTTAATTCAAATATTGATTTTTCAGACAAATTTTCCTGAAAAGAAATTCTATCTAAAGAAGTTCCCCTTGGGGACAGTAGATACACTCATTATTTTGATTGGGGTAATGATTTCGTAGATGTATATTTATTCAAAACTTCTCAAATTGTACACTTTAAATATATGCCATTTATTTTACATCAACTATACTTCAAGAAAGCTCTTAAACATATAGCTTCCATTATAACTATACCTTCATTGACACTATATTATCAGGTTTCCTTAGGAGAAATTACCTCATTTCCCTCTATAAAAATTATCTACATGAAATGACTTTCTTCTTTTTTTGTTTTTCTCTTTTCGTGCTGGAGATTGAACCCAGGCCCTTGCTTAGGCTAAACATGCTTCTACCGCTGAGCTAAATCATCTACTCTCTGTCTTACCCCACGAACAAAAGTGTTATGAGGGCGGGATTACTGTTCATCTTTGCCACTGAAGTATCCTCAGTTCAGCTTACAATGATGTGCTCAATAAGTGTTTGGCTAATTGAACAAACAAATTTTCTGAACAAAGTTCAGAATAAAGACTCTGAGACAATAGTAAGGATGACTTTCTCTTCCATCAGGCTCACCAGTACATTTTAGATTTCAGAGGAAGGGATTATTGTTGTTTTTCTTATTAAGAGCTATCCTGGATGATCCTTATCAATATCATCATCATCATCATCATCATCAACAACAAAAGTATCATTTATGGTTCATTTAGTCTGTGACATTATTATAATATTTATATATATACATTCTCCCATTGTTAGTGGTTAATTTTGTAATAGTATAATAATAATGATAATATAGTAGTATAATATTATGTAGTAATTATGAGAAATACAGCATAACTATAAAAATAGCATCAATAGTACAACAGAAATTTATTTTAGCCCCTTCTATTTGCCAGATGTAATCTCATTTCTTTCTCATAATAACTTTATGAAGTAGGTATTCTTTTAAAGATGTGGAATCAGAGGTTTAGAGAGGTGAATAAACTGCTCAAAGCCACACAGCTGGTAAGGCAGAGAGGGATCCAAACCCATGACTATCCTACTTTAAAGCTCTTAATTTTCCCTCTTGCAGTAACCCACATTTTGAAATGGATTAGAAGCAAAATAGGATGGACAAGAATTTAGTTGCCCAAGAATAAATCAGGATATTGACAGCAAGGAATTTGTACTTTTTGTCAAATTTCATGTTTACCTTCATTTGACACTTAATTTTTTACTGTTAATTACTATTCCCTGAAGGCCTCAGTATGTACCTAAGTCGCTGGGCCTCATTCCTCCCTTGCATATTAGTGAAGGGTTCTGGTGAGGACATGCTTACTGTGACAGAGCCAGGTGATCTCCCTCACCATCTGCATCCTAGTTTCAAGGGCCTTTACCTTCAGTGCCAGGTGGCTGCAGGGTGTCTCCAAAGAACATCAGCCCACAGGAAAGATGGCCCGGGAGTCAAAGCAGCACCAGGAATCAGGCTCCTCTCCTCCCATCGAAAGTGACGAGCAACTCTGAGCCCTGAACCTCCACTATAGTGGCTCTAGTGGCAAGTGAAATGAGAGTTCTTCCTGTCCACAGCTTCTAGCTTCATTCCCATTCTGAAGAACTTGTGGGAAGGAGCTGGCAAGAGGAGGCATTCACCAAAGTCCCAGAGGGGCTATAGCACACCCCCATTCTTTACAGTTCCCAAGAGGCAGGATTTCAGCTGAGTCAACCGGTCACCAGAGTCATTCTTGCTGTCACTGCCATCGAGGCACAGGCAGAGGCGGACACCTGCCAGTCCAGCTGTTGTGGATGTGGTGGATGTGGTGTTCCTGGGGTCCTGTGCTTCCAATTTCATGCTGATCTTGAACTCATTGCTTGGAGGTGTGTAGGACTGCTTAAAGCAATGGACAGGTGCTGGGACTGAACATGCTGTTTTTAGGTGTTTATCTCAGGTAAAATGACCTAGAGGTGACCCCGTGATGGAACAGGGAAGGTCCCAAAGACTCTCACAAGCTAAAACACGGTAGCAAACCAGCATTTCCTGAGGTTTCCTCTGTAGTGGAGCAGCACAGGGCCCCTTTGAGTCATGCAAAAAGCACTAAATGCTCAGGCCCAGAACAATGGAGTTGGCCATCTATGAACTGAGAGCTCTGAAACCATGTGCTCTCAAATAAACTTTTCCTTCTTCAGTTGTTCTTGTCAGGTATTTTGGTCACAGAAGCACAAAAGCTTCAATGTCCTTCCTCTTGGCACTTTTCAGATGGTTTATGTGACGGACTGACAGATTTGGCCACAGAAATGTTACAGGTCAGGCTATATGGGAAATGACTAAACAGACTCCATTTTGTTCTAAGACTCCATGTTATGTGGGAAATGCTTCTCCACCTCTATACCCATCCTCAGTCATTTAGCATTACATGCTTAACAATGCAAAATGACAATTCTTATATGATGAAAAATTGTTCTCTTTTGATTCCTGTGTTAGTAACCATTAGTAACCATTCTTTAGTTTGCACCTAGGTAAGGGTCATTTTGACCCACTTCCCCCTCTGCTGATGATTCCATGATGTTAGTTTGTAATTTTGAACCATAGCAACAGACACGTATGATCTAAGTGATTTTTGGTATAAGAACCCCTGCAACCTTGTGATCGGGGCTGTTCTCCCAATAGCCATTTTTTGGGGCATTGTGTGAGACAATCGGCTTAATAAAGACTCAAATTTGGACTTCTCAGTGGTGATCAGCCTGTTATTAAGTTGTGCCCCATAACAGTTTACAAATTGTGGCATATCTAGCTCCAGGATGTTACCAGTTTCTTGATATTGGGATGCAGATACTGATAGGTGACCATATTTGCATTTTCTAACCTCATTCCAGTTTATTACACTAGGCTGCATAGTCAATGAACTGCTTAAGGAGTTATGAGGTTTAGGATTTACCTTGCCCTGATTTCTGACTAGCCAATTTCTCTGTATGTTATTTTCTCCATCTTTTCAAGGATCATGTTTTTGCATAGTACCATCAGTTTTACGAAATGGGAAATCATTCCTCCTTAGCATAATGAAGAAATCTGTTGGCAGGGCCGCCGGGTGGGGCGTGGAGGCTGGGCAGCTCTCACCCTTCCCACCTCCAAGCAATCTGCTGTGCAAGGAGCAAGTGAGAACTAGGGAAGTGGGTGGGAAGGCCTCTCATTCATATTTACTGCACCCTTTCAGTCCCATATGCAAAAATTGCCAGTTTATTATTTTTTAGAGTATTACTTGCTTTACTTTTTACTTGAATAGGTTTGTCACCCTTGCACACTTTTTCCCTATGTATTTTACATTTTCCCCCTCAATTATCATTTTAAACATATATAGTTTAGTGGGGTGGAGGGGGGACGGGATACTTGCCATCTTCCTACTTTTCCACAACATTTTTAGTGGAAAGTCAAAGTGACTGTATAAAAATGAAGAGTTGCCAGTCTGGTGGCACACACCTGTTATGCCAGGGCTCAGGAGTCTGAGGCAGGAGGGTTCCAAGTTCAAAGCCAGCCTCAGCAACTTAGTGAGGCCCTCAGCAACTCTGTGAGACCCTGTCTTCAAATTTTAAACAACGCAAAAAGGGCTGAGGATGCAGCTCAGTGATTAAGTGCCTCTGAGTTCAATCCCCGGAAGAAAGAAAGGAAGAGAGAGAGAGAGAGAGAGAGAGAGAGAGAGAGAAAGAGAAATGAAGGAAGGAAGGAAGGAAGGAAAGAAGGAAGGAAGGAAGGAAGGAAGGAAGGAAGGAAGGAAGGAAGGAAAAGAGAGACAGAGAGAGAGAGAAGCAGAGAAAGAGAGAGAAACAGAGAAAGAGAGAAAGAAAGATAAAGAAGAGAGAAAGAGAGGGAGGGAGGGAGGGAGGGAGGGAGGAAGGAAGAAAGGAAGGAAGGAAGGAAGGAAGGAAGGAAGGAAGGAAGGAAGGAAAGAAAAGAATGAAAAATCATTACAACTCAATAGCATTAAAAAAGAAAAGCCCAAATAATCCAAATTTTAAAACTGGCAATAAAACTTGAATAGACCTCTCTCCAAATAAAATACATAAATGGCCAACAGGTATATGAAAAGATGCTCAGAATTGCTAATCGATACGGAAATGCAAATTAAAACCTCAATGAGATATTATCTTCTACCTGTCAGGATGACTATTATTTTAAAAATAAATAAACAGCAACTGCTGGGGAGGATATGGAAAGTTGGACAACTTGCACACTATTAATAGAAGTATAAAATAACGGAACCACTATGGAAACAATATGGAGGTTTCTCAAAAAATTAAAGATAAAACTCCCATAAGATCTAACAATCACATTTAAGAGTACTTATCCAAAAGAATTGAAATCAGGATCTCAAAGAGATTATCTACATTCCTAGGGTTATTGCAGCACTATTAACAATAGCCAAAGTATGGAAATAACATGAATGTCCATTGAAAATTGGAAAAATAAAGAAAATGTGGTATCAACTATCATAGAACATTACTCTGTCATTAAAAAGAAGAAAATCCTATCATTTGTGACAGCATGAATAAACCTGGAGGACACTGTTAGGCGAAATCAGTCAGTCACAGAACATGATTCCACCATCAGGTATAAAACATAGTCAAATCCATGAAAATGGAATGGACATGAGAGTGAATGGTGGTTGCCAGTAGTGAAGAAAAGGTGAAATGTGGAGTTACTGTTTAGCGACCATAAAGTTTCAACTACACAACATGAATAAGTTCTAGAGATCTGTCATATGACCTCCAATTAACAATACTGTCTTTTACCCTTAAAAATTATTGAGAGTGGATTTTGTTAAGTGCTCTTACCACAAAAAAAAATTGATGTCTACAAAGGAACATTCATACCAGAAAAAACTATTAGAATAAAATCTGATTTGGATAAAAGACTAATAAAACTGTATTGACTCAGCCATAAAGAAGAATAAAATTATGGTATTTGTAGGTAAATGGATGATGTTGGAAACTCTTATGCTAAGTGAGATCAGCCAATCCCAAAAATCCAAAAGCCGAATGGTCTCTCTGATATATGAATGATGATGCATAATGTGGGGGGGAAAGATGGCAAGAATGGAGGAAAGATAGCTAGCATAGAGGGAAGGGAGGGGTGGGGGTGGGTGGGGGGTAAAATTAATAACAATGTGTGACAGATACCATTGCCCTGTGTACATGCATGAATGCACAGATGGTGTAACTCTACTTTGTGTACAACCAGTGAAACAATAGCTGTACTCCATTTGTGTTCAATGAATCAATAAGTAAATAAAAGAAAAAATAAAAAAAATAAATAAATTAAAAAAAAACTGTATTGATTAATTACGTAGAAATAAATTAGTCCAGATCAAAATAATATCAATATTTTTTAGTCACATGAATAAACTGCAAATTTTTAATCATTCTCTATAGAAAATTGACCAAGGAATTCATTTGAGCTAATGGAAGTAAATGTTGAAAATAATTTCTTATCAACAAAAAAAACAAAACTACCAAGAAAGAAAGAATGGAAGGTCAGTTTTACCACAATAAAATCATTTTAGATTGTTTTAAAGAATGAAGGGTAAGAATTTAGTAAAGGCTAAAATGAAATCTTAATTCCATTAAATATGAACTTTGTAACCTGAGACAAATGACCTTCTGTCACTGAATTTCAATTTCTTTATGGACAGTCCCACTTCTGTAGTCAAAATTAAAAAAAAGGCAATAGTTTATGAACAAATGCTTAGCATCTCTAATCCTTGAGGAAATGAAAATTAAAACCACAAGCATTAAAAATGATCATGTTTCAAAGCACCTAGTACAACACATAGAATAAAGTAAATGTTTAGTGTGTATAGATAAATTTTATAACCATATTAGTAAAAGCAAAATAGATCTGATTTTTCCTAAAACTTATTTGTTTGGATCTAAGAGAGCATCCTCAGTCTCCAGACACATTCTTAGATCTGGGTATTCAACCTCATTAATAATGGAAGTCTAATGATAAATTCATGAATTTTTAATATTAAAAATACTAACTTACAATTGGAAAATATTCTAAAATAGCATGGTAGAGAATTGAGTTGATCTTTCAATAAAAATATTACATTTGAATTCTCAAACAGCCACAAGGGCCTACCCAGATAGCTGAAATTGCCTTTTCTTTAATGTATAAATTGACCCCTTTTTGGTATTATACTCTACAGCCTTCCCATTTGACTCCCAACCTGTTGGCTTCCTCTAGTCTCTTTCACTTAGTGTTTCATATACAGATTTTGTTAAATGGATTTTGTAGGCACTTTGAATTTAACCACAACTAGAGAAAGCACTGAAAAACATTCATTCTAGTTAAAACTTACAATTCCTTGCACAGCTGTCTCTCAACTGCCTTACCTATACTAGACCTGGTAGGCTGAAGATGAGGTTGTGTCCTTTCAGTCTGAGCTAATAAAATGTTTTCTGTTCCGGGAAAAACTTCTGGAATTCCAGATTTTAGTAATGCTTTACAGTTCTCCACGTCACAGAATACCAAACGGAAGAGTCAGGATTTGAACCCATGTCTGCATGATACAAGAGTCCATAATTAATGTAATCCAGCTAGTTTTCTACCAGCTGGAAAAAACTGGAGAAAGTGTGATCAAAAAATAATTTTTGGGGCTGGGGTTGTGGCTCAGTGGTGGAGTGCTCACCTAGCACGTGTGAGGCACTGGGTCCGATCCTCAGCACCACATAAAAATAAATA
>JAJEJO010051850.1:33855-51910 GCA_020662805.1 Glaucomys volans
ACAAAACCTCCCACCCATCTTAGCATATTTTTCAGCATCTACCAGAATGAATTTTTTAAGCAATGTTGACAATAAACTTTGACTTTGTAATAAACCTAGGGATCAGTAGCAGCTAGTGGTAAAGTGCCCCTGGGCTCCATCCCCAGTCTGCAGAAAGAAAAGAAAAAAGAAACTGTTGATGTTTTAACAGATTCTGTAGTGAAAAAAAACAGTGCTCTGTAAACACATGCTTTCAGCATTTACTAATTCTGTGTTAATCATTTAAGCAAAATTAGTAAATGAAGAAAATTCAATGTATAAAAGACCCTGAAATCAATGAAGATGTTATGAAATTATTTGAAGAAAATTTGTTGATTTTTATGAAGATATTATGGATGCTAACCAAATTACAGATTACTGTTATCAACACCAATTTCTCCAATTCAAAACATTAGAAAAATAAGAAAACTTATTTTGTGAACTTCACACTTAGCACATCTATCTTTCCAAAATAATTTCAAAATAGTTTTTCATGTTAGATGCAATCTCTTCCTAAAAGAATTTATTATGTTTTTTAAAACATGAGATTCTGTGTTTCAAGTAGTTACTCATAAAATTTATTAAAAATCACTTTAGGTCCACCATGTCACAGGACCTAAATCCAACTATCATTTTTAAAAAAGGAATCACATATTGAGCAAATATACATGGAAATTGTAAAAGACATTTTTCATTTATCTGAAAATAAGGAGTGAAATTATTTTATAATGACTTATTATATCCTACTGATCTGTCAAAAATTGTTATCAATGTCAATAATGACAATTAAACTTTCAAAGTTTTTATTGTTATCTAAAATTTTTGATTTATCTAATTTTAACAAAATGACAGTTTTAGCTGATATTAAGAAGAAATTAAAATCATAATAACTTTCACTTCTTTAAAAAGAACACATCTAGTCATTCATTTGGCACACATGCATTAGCAATCTACTGTATGAAAGGGAAATTCATTCCCACTTACCTTGGTGAAATAAGCCCAACCTCCAGTTGAATCTGAGTCAAGTCTGCAGAAGAAAGCTTAAATCTCTAATACTTCATCACTACTGGCTCTGGCTGGTTTATTACTAAAGAAAATCATGTCTCTTTTGTCATACTTACTCCTTTATGTGTTTGATTTCTCCTGAGGACCTGCACAAGAGGAACACTGGGAGACCTCCTAACTGCCCTCTAGGGCATAGAAATTTTTTTAGTGAGTCCTGAGGAGGCAGCAACGTGGTGCAATGTCTGGCTGCTGGAAGTGTGTATCTGTCACCATTAGAGTTCTTAAGGAATATTCTGACCCTAACAAGCTTTACTCTATCCATTGTGGAAGCTTTATGGAGAACTACTGTTCCCGATGAGAACAGCTGCAATTTGGCATGATCAATTTCCCTCTTAGAATAATAAATTTCAAAAGATAAGTTATAAAGTTGGACAATGGGAAGATACTCACATTTTCTGTAACTGCTGCCCTTCCTCCTCTCTTCCTTTTTCTGATCTTTTGGGAGCTGCCATCTGGTTGTTGATTTTTAGGGTGAAATAAGCATGATAGTACTTGACTGTTTCCACGATTTCAGTCTGTAGGATAAGAATTGATGATTATGGTCAAACCTAGAAATGGACATTTGAAAAAATGCAAAAGAATGCAAATCAGTTTAGAGACCTTTTCTATAGCTCTCCCTCTTTTTTATCCTTCAAGGGGCATGTCACTATTTGAGGAATCACAGAGCCTGTACATAAAGCCACAAAGTTTATGAACTGTACAACTCTGGGAAGCACCATTCACCTAGACTGCAGTAGGAGGGCCATTTCCCAGAGTGGTTGAGTACACAACCTGCCCAACCTGCACACTGTAATCCAAGAGCAACTAAAAGAGAGGCAAAAATATCCCTGAACATTGATGAAAGACAGCAATTGCTATCTGACCTATTTTTGCCTGGGGTGTTTAGAACTGGTCCTAGACCATCCGAAAATGGTTTCTACCAACCACTATAATAGGAGCAACTCCACTCACCTCATTTTTCTCTTTGTGCCATTTTCATGAAGAGAATAACTAGAGGAGAAAGTTGAATTAGGAAACACATCCAACTAGGCATGCTGGTCAGAGTTGGAAAACAGCACATTTCAAATCACTATTTTCATGGAGTAATTATGAACCTGATATAATAAGTATTGTCATACAAAATAATTTCATTAATACCATTGTAGTATCATACAGAATAATTTTATATTCTGAAATACAAATAGTACTAATATGCCTAAACATCCTCTGATCTCTGCCTATTAAACCAACCTTTGACAACCAAAGATCTTTTTGTTGCCTCTATAGTTTTACCATTTTCAAATGTTTCATAGTTGGAACCATATAATAGGTTGCTTTTTTATATTAACTTCTTGCACTTAATAATATGGATTTTCATTTCCTCCATGTCTTTTCATGGCTTGATACTTCATTTCTTTTTAGTGCTGAATAATAATCCATTTTTTGGATATACCACTGTTTATACCCATTCATCTACAGATGGCATCTTGGTTACATCTTTATTGGCAATTATAAATATAGCTGCCATGAATGTCCATATTCAGTTTTTTGTGAGGACAAAGTTTTCAGTTCATTTGGGTAAATACCAATAAGCACAATTAATTACAGGATGTTTAGCTTCATAAGAAACTGTCCAACTATCTTCCAAAATTATTATTTCATTTTATACTTCCACCAGCAATGCATGAGAGTTGCTATTACTCTACAAAATCAAGAGAATTTGGTGTTTTGGATTTTGGCCATTCTACTAGGTGTGTAAGGGTATCTAATTGTTCTTTTAATTTGAAATTCCCTGATAACCTATAAGATAATATCTTTTCATTTGTTTATTTGCCATCTGTGTATCTTTTTCAGTGAGGTGTCCACTCAGGTCTTTTGCCCATTTTTTAAATCAAGTTTTTATTTCTCTTACTATAAATTTTAAGATTTTTATATATTTTGAGTAAAGTTTTTTATTACATATGTCTTTTGCAAATATTTTATCTCATTCTGTGGCTTGTTTTCTCATTGTCTTAACATTGCCTTTCACAGAACAAAAATTTTTAATTATAATGAAGTCCTGATTGTCAGGGTTTTTTCCCCCAAGGCTCATGTTTTTAGTATTGTATCTGTAAACTTTATGACTATATTCAAGGTCAACAAGGTTTTCTCCTACATTATTATCTACAAGGTTTTTTGTTTGGTGTTTTACTTATGAATTTATGATCCATTTTAAATTAAATTTTGTGAAGGATGTAGGATCTGTGCCTAGATTCATTGTTTTGCATGTCGGTGTCAAATTGTTGTAATAACATCTATTGGAAAGATTTTTTATTATAATGTCTTTGCTCCTTTGACAGAGTTGGTTGACTATATTTTGCTGGTCTATGTCTAGGTCATTGGTTTATGTCTTTTCTTTCCCTAAGACTGCACTGTCTTAATGACTGCAGCTTTATGGTAAGTCTTGAAGTGGGTAGTGTCAGCCCTTCAACTTTGTCTCCTTCATTATTATTTTGGCTATTCTGAATCTGTTGCCTCTCCATAAAATGCTAGAATTAAGCCGGGCATGGTGGCGCACGCCTGTAATCCAAGCGACTTGGGAGGCTGAGTCAGGAGGATCGCGAGTTCAAAGCCAGCCTCAGCAACTTAGCGAGGCCCTAAGCAACTCAGTGAGACCCTGTCTCTAAATAAAATACAAAATAGGGCTGGGAAAGTGGCTCAGTGGCCGAGTGTCCCTGAGTTTCAATCACTGGTTTCAAAAAAAAAATGCTAGAATTATTTTCTTGATACCAAAGAAATAATTTACTGGGGTTTGGATAGATATTATGGCAAATCTATACATCAAATTGGGAAGAATTGATGTCTTCTTATTCATGAACATGGAATATCACTCCATTTATTTGCTTTTTTAATATTTTTTATCAGTTATTCAAGTTTTCTCATAGAACTTATGTTTATTTTATTAGATTTTTATATGTAAGTATTTCATTTGGGTTAGAAGTTGCTAACATAAATGATATTTTAATTTCAAATTCTACTGTTGATTGCCAGTATAAAAAAATAAATGGGCTTTTATATATTAACCTTTTATCCTATAACTCTGCTATAATCATTTATAGGTTTCCAAGAATTTCTTTATTCTTTCAGATATTTCTATGTAAATACTCATGTAATTCATTTTAAAACATTATTTTATTTCTCCTCAATCTGTATGATTTTATTTCCTTTTTCCATATTGTTGCATTGGCTAGGACTTATAGTATAATGTTGAAAAATGGTGGTAGGAGGAGGCATCCTTGCCTTGTTTCTGATCTTAGCAAGAAAACTTCTCTCAATATTAAGTACAATGTTAGCTATAGGTTTTCCATTGATTTTTTAAAATCAATTAGTAGTTCTTTCATCCGATTCCTAGTTTGCTGAGTGTTTTATCATGAATGGCTGTTCAATTTTGTCACATGACTCTTATGCAGTGACTGACTTGATCATGTGACATATGATTATGTGACATCACTTCCCTGATAAATCTAAGAAGAGTTATTTTTCACATTATTCCACTTTTTACTTGTTAGAATGCAGCAGTGATGTAAAACCAGAAAATCTAGACATTTTAAAAATATTTTGAAGACTGAAGATGGTGAAGCAGAGCTGGGCATAAACCCCTGACCTCTCCACAACACAGAAATGAGGCAATGAAGGAACAGCTGACCAGAGATGTGTGACAAAATAAATGCTCCAGGACCAAATATTAGACAGTCTGAGACCTGGAGAGACTTGAAGTTTGGTTATTAGAGCAGAAAATAAGGACAGAGTTCCTTAACCCTGAATCCAGACTATGGTGGGAGAAAGGGAGAGGGGCAACAGAGACAGAGGGAGAGGAAAGCTCACTCCATTAACAACTGGAAAGAAAAGCAACTAAATTAAAATGTGACAGGAGCCATAGGATCATTGAAGGAAATCAAGTAGCTTAACCCAATTGTTGGACAGAAAGCCATGCTGGGCATGGCAGCCATTTTGTGTAGCCCACAGCCTGATAGTGCCCTAGAAGAAATTAACATGCATCTCGTCACCTTCAGATAGCAACATATAAAACCAGAAGGAATACCACAACAGTGGAATGTCTCAATGATCTGTCTAGACTGAACTTGTAGAGGTATCGCTACTAGTCAAAAGTTGGTGAAACCCCCTCTCCCCCACAGGGAATGAGGGCTATGGGGTGGACCAGGCCCATTCCAGAAAGTGCTAGCCTAACTGAACCCTCCAAACAGCCTTCGAAGGAGCCTACACAGAGAAGAGACAGATAACTGATTTGCAGTGGCCAGTGGTGGGAAGTAACAGCTCAGAACCAGACCAGAGGCAGTCTCCATCGCGGGGAGGGGGGGGGGGGGCATGTGATTTGGAGCAGAAACTGACAGAGCTCAGACTCAGGCAGAATTCTGTCACTGTCCCAGTCAGTCCGCAGAGTTGAGCAATGCCCGCAGTTTACAATCTTGGACAGTGAAAGCGCAAACCCAGGTGAACCAGATCAGTGTCTGTCAGGGAGGATATTTCTGCACCACAGACCACACACAGAGAACCCACAACCACAGGTGCCATGTTTTCAGCTAGCTGCAACACTCTATGCCACTTTGAAGAGGACTCTGTGGGGGGTGGGGGGGGAGTGGGTGAGGGGTGACCTGTAGCAAACAGAGCGAGAGCCCAGAGCCATGCATCCTGAGATCCTGCACACAATAGAAACAGCCAACAGACACAGCCCTCTGAGAATCCAACCTCAAGCCCTGGGCTGACAAATGAGAACCAGCTGGTGGGAAGTCCATAGCCACTGTGGAGTGGCTTCTGAGCCCTAGCAATTCTGGGGGAATTCAAAGTCAAAGAGTGATGGACATCTTCTAAAAGTTCCAAATCTTGATGAAATTTAAATTCAGATTTAATAAGAATTGTCTTCACCTTGGCATGGTTTACTATTGCCTAGCTCAGGTTTCCATTTGTTCCTCCTACGCCCACTTTCTCTTTTACAGTACCTGCTACTGCCTCAAATCCTCCTCCAACCATCTTTTCTTCTTTTTACCTTGTTTTTATTATTATTTTCTATCTTTTTCTTTCTTTCGCCCAATTTTTCTCTCCTCCCCTTTTCAGTCCCTATATTGCATTATAGCAATTTTATTATATTTAATAACTAAATTTTCAACCTATTCCAGAACTTTGCTACAAGGTTGTCCCTAGATTAGAACTAAAGTGAACAGTATAAACAAGTTTATTTTCATAAGGTTGAATATTATGTGAATTTGCTCTGAAGTGACTATAGTAAACAAGGTTCAGTGTCTTCTCTCAAAGTGCTGCTGATTCTGGGTACATCAGAGGACACAAGGCGAGTGAAAGAAGCAAAATATGAATATCCTCCCAGCCTGGACTCTTAAGAGAAAGAAGTTCACTGAATAGTGCCTTGAATTTAAAAAAATAAATGCAATAATCATTCCATGCTTTCAGACATTCACCAGGCTCTGTGCCATTTTGAAGCAGACCCTTTAGAGAATAGTGGGTAATAAATAAAGGCATCATAATATCTGACTTCAAATTATACTACAGAGCTATAGTAACAAAACTTTATGGTACAGGCATAAGAACAAAAGCATAGACCAATGGAACAGACTAGAAGACAGAGAGACAAACCCACACATCTAGAGTCATCTGACCCTTGAGAAGGGTGCCGAAAACATACACTGGAAAAGAGACAGTTCTTTAACAAATAGTGCTGGAAAAAACTGGTTTTCCATAGGTAGAAGGATGAGACGAGATACTCATCTCACCCTGCAATGATAATCAACACATATACATAAGTGTATGTGTGTGTGTGTGTGTGTGTGTGTGTGTGTAGAGAGAGAGAGAGAGCGAGCTAATCAAAACAAACAGCCTCACTTTAAAAAATGGCAACATGGCAGGGGCCATAGCTGTGGCAGAGAGCTTGCCTAGCACATGTGCGGCACTGGGTTTGATCCCAAGCACCACATAAGATAATAAATAAAATAAAGTTATCGTGTCCATCTACAACAAAAAAAAATTGTAAAAATTGCAACAGTGGTACCTGACAAGGATTAAGTAAAATTACATATGTAAGAATTTGTTACAGTGCCTGGCATGAGATGAATTATTGATAAGTATTGCTTTCCTTCCCTTCTAAACCAAGTGATTACACTATTCAGTTTAATGTTTAAAAACTCAAGCTCTTCTCTCAGATTGAACTGAATTCAGGTATTGGACTTGCCTTTATTTAAATGTGAGTCCTTGAGAAAATTAAGTACTTTATGTAAGCTTCAATGGCCTCACATCTAAAATTAAAATGGCAGTTAAAAACTAACTATTGGATTGTTGTGGAAATTAATATGCTTCTTCATAATTACTCATCTTTGTGCCTGGAATATAACAAGCTTTCAATAAATATCAACTGTTAACATTTGTATGGCAAAGTAGGTCAGGTGTAGCATAGATATACTTTTTGATCCATGTAATGAATTCAAAAACAAGTAAACAAGAGTAGGTTTTCCTTTAATTACAGAAAGTAGCTCAGAATTGCATGCCAGATAGGCAGGTGTCAACAGATGGAGTAAAATCTTTGGTCCAATGTGAGAAAAGGTATATCAGGTGTTTGAAATAAATTCATCCAAGAATGGGTCCTTGGAGTAATGTCCATCCAGCAGAGGGAATATCAGCAGAGATTCCTCCCTACAGGGGAGTTGGCGTTAACCCAGGAATAGTTTCACCAGGGACAAGGACAGAATCCAGACTTTCATTGTTATCACTGTTGGGGTGTGGAGGGGGACTACGTCTTCTCCAACTGGAAAAATATTTCCCCAAAAGTATTCGAAGTGCAAGCACAGGGGACAGTACTCTGATCCAGGGGAAATGAAGAGAAAGGGAAGGCTTATCTGCAGATATATTCCTCATTCCCAATCAGTTCCTGAACCAACTCCTTCAACAAAGGGCATATTGTTCATATTTCATGAATGTGGAACCCAGAAAATATGTGTTACATTCTCAGTGTGGAAATGTAAGTTTAATAAACTACCTCTCTACCTTCCAGTTCTAGCTTTAAAAGAAACTGTTAATTCTAATTGCATCAATTAGAAAGGCAAAGAAAAATTAAATGATAAAAATTATATTGTCTTTGTTTAATTCTTTCTCCTATTCCCACAGTTCTGTGAGCTTTATTCTAAACTTAAGCATTCTCCTTAATATAAAGTTTACCAAATTAAAGTAAAACCCAAGGTGCAAATTAATGCCATTTTCCTTTTTATTTATTTTAAGGAAAAAAACTAGACTGAGGATAAGATATGATTCCTTCCAACGAGAGGAGAGAAACTATATAAATCTTTTCCAGAAGTGGATGGTTATCAGTTCTCAGAATGTTGCGTTCCATTTTCTAAACTGGACCTCTAATCCATGCCCCTGAGATGTGTATTTGTCACCCAAAAATAAAATGCAGCCTTAAAGATTCCCTCTCTCCTCAACCCTGCTGGCACAGAAGCTGAATTCATTAGCTTTAAATTCAAGAATTAAATGAAAGGAAGATGATAACCTACATGGTAAGTCAAATAAGGTACAAATAGGGGACTTCTTAGCACCCCGAAATGTTACAGAAATAACAAAGGAAGGTCACAAAAAGTGCTTGTGGAAGATCCAGAAAAGTAAGTACCTTCAAAATTAATATTTCATAATTATTTTTTCAGATTATAAAAGTAACTCGTGTTGCTCACAGGAAATTTGAGAAATGTAGACACATTTCTTACTTATGTGTAGACACATTTCTTACTTATGTAAGAAAATTAGAACCTATCTGAGCTGTGACACTACTCTGAAAGTTTTACATCTTTCTAGGAGTTTTTTTATGCATTTGTAATCATTTAATTTCTCTACAAAAATGTATATAAAGGAACTACACAAACTCTTGTTATGCCCAGAACTCTGTAACTATATAAACCTTTGCCAAGGAATCAGCATCACTTCATTAGAAACTTAGAATCCCAGGCACCAACCACCCTTTTGAATCAGAATCTGCATGTTAACATTCTTCCCAGGAAATTCTTCTGTACTTTTATGATAAATTTATTATTCATTTTAATTCACTTTAATTTTTATGTAATAGGTATAAATATTTTTAAAGCTCTGGTTGTTTCTAAATTGCCTGCCAGAAAAACATTTTTGATGTTTACATTCCCTCCAACAGTTTTCTGAGGGTCATTTCACTGCACCAATCCAACACTGATGATTCACTATGTCTCGTATTTGCTCATCTTTGCGAATTTAAAAGGCAAAAGAAAATTTTATTTTTCATATTTAAATTAACAATCTTCACTAGAAATATTGAGGTTAGTTATTCAACTCCCACATGTACATTTAAATTTCACTTCTTATCATGCTCCTTAATTTTATTAGAAAAAAATAATATTTCTGGTTTTAAAGACATTTCACTAGGTAGGCATATAAATGTATGCTCCAAAACACCCTTTGCCTTGAAAACCATACAAATCCATATAAAAATATGATAGGCACTACTTTTATTGAATTTTTGAAATAGTTTAGGCCAATAAACAGCTATAAAGCAGAATGAGGTTTAAAAGATAAGCCTGAAAAGATTGGTTCTATCACATAATTATTCAATAAATGGTAACAAAGAGACAGTAATAAAAAAAAGTTCATGATAAACAGTAATTAAAAAGTTAATGCTGTTTTTTAAAGGCATTTTACTGAAAATATATTTTGAAACATTGCCCTTTAATAGTTAAAACACTGAAACTATATATAGTAGGTAATATTGTAGAGTTTTTTTAAATTTCCAAGAACAAATCTCCAGTGATCTTGTCACCTTAGAAGTAACTCCAAGGAAAAATAGAAAGACAGACAAACAGTACATACAGAGACTATTTAGAGAGTGAAATAAAAAAGAATAAGTTTCTCTGCAAAATTTAAGGAATTTTTCACTGAACTAAGACCAATGAAAAGTTCTTTCAAAGTTAGAATATGCACAGTTCTGAAGGACCATTTGCATTCCACAGAAAAAAGAAGAAACATGCAAAAGAGAATTGACATGAAAATGAAGTAAAACTCCATTGTTTTGAGTACCTTAAGTACTCAGACCTGCATAAATCATACTCCAGGGTTCTGACTTTACATAAGTAGTTTATTACAGATTTCTTTTAAAAATTCTGAATAATGAAAGTTTTAAAAAACTAAAATTGAGCAAAAGCAGCAGTCGTTTAATACCATAAAGCTGAAGTCTAAAAGTTGTCTCTACAAATTTTTAAATAAACTATCTGTTTAATAATATATACCAGAGTGTTTTCCAGAGATAAAATGTGTTTTTTCACCAACTTTGTACCTTGTATTTTTGGCTTAGCCATCTATATGCAATCATTGATAATACTGATGCTAACATAGAAGAAGTTTTAAGTGATTTGGAAAAACATTTTCTTATGTTCTTCATAATATTTTAATCAAACACAGATGAAATTCACAAAAATGTTAATCAAATTTATAGACAATAAAAATTTAACAGTTAATATTTTGAAAGTCTAAAAGGTCTTAATAGACTGAAAACAATAAAATTCAATAATAAAAACTATTTTCACTTCAAAAACTCAGCAACACATGCATCAGATGGGGCCAGTCTGGTTTTTAATATTTCTTGTGAACAAGCTATCAGGCCTTTGGTAAAATGCAAACCCAGTGAAAAATCAAGTGTAAAGTGACAGTTGAAGTCTGCCTGAGTTTTCAGAAGCAGAAGAGGTTATAGTTCCTCTGTGCTCTGTGTCAATCACACAGCATGAAGACTACTGTGTAAAGTTTTAACATAATATTTGCCAAAAAACATGATCAATAAAAGGAAGGTAACCAGGATGAAGAAGGCCTGGAAGTTACATCATATTTAGAAACCAGAAGTGCTTAATCTAAATAAAGAAGATTTAAAAAGAACATAGATACCTTCCTCAAATGTTTTTAAGTGCTGCCATGTAGACTGACAAGGAATATCCATATAATGTAGTAGGAAAAAACAAATCTTGCCCAGCACTGGCCTTACTGTTTATGGACTGGGTACTCAGTCTTCCTGTGATTCTGTTATCACTTCTGCAATTGTTGGAGGGAAAGAAGGATAATTGATGTTCAGACTCCTACGAGTGTGTGCATAGGATGGCACATAGTAAAGGCTAACCTCCCTTCCCCGAAGTGGGAGACCAAAGCAGTACAACGAAATGGGAGAGTGACTCAAGGGAGAGCAAGGAAGATTATTACAACTTCCAGAAATGAAAGCTGCTCTGAAGGTGAAGCCCTGCCTTCCTTTGTAAGGAGCTCTTCAGCACTGCTATTCCAGCAGAAGCTAAAAACCACCAGCAAGAAGGTAGAAGAGAGAGACTGCTGGTCGAAGGGAAGCTGGAAAACCACTAGTATCTCTTCAAATTCCAAGATTCAGTGAGTTCCGAGCACGAAGAAAACATGATTCTTAAGGTTCTATTCTAATCCATGATTTCTCTGAGGTCAGTGAATATAAGCAACACATAATTCAAGGAATGAAAGGCCAGACTCGACAGTTTATTTACTCCAGAATGTAGGAAGAAACAGGTGGATAGTGTGGTGGACGTTGTCCCATCCCTTTAAGTAGGTCCCAAGGACAAAGCATATTGATTAAATTGCCCTTTGTGCTACAAAAAAAAATATGTAGAAAATAGGGATTCATGGAGGCAATGAGAGAAAAGAGGATAATATCTAATTGAGAAGGAAAAATACTGATAAATCAAAGGCTCCAACAAATAGAATTACAACACTAAAAATGCAAATATATAATTGCCTGTATTTTCTTCTGTTTTTCTTAATTATATTTCATTTTAAATTTTCAAGATTTTGCATAAATACATGAGAGGTGATCTGCCTTAAGCTATAGATAAGTATAGAGAAACCAAGTATATCAGAAAAGTCAGATAAGAGTAAAATAACCCTACCAATAAGTACCTGATCTGACCTTTTTAACTCAGTTTATTTAAGAGGTATCACCTCTTATTGAATTAATGCTATGAAATAACAATTGCAGCAGATCTCCCTTTGGAAGACCTGTCAATGCCATTTGATAACAACTGACAATGAATTAAGCCGAACTTTTGAGGTCAAATATTTTATGTAGTATTTGTGGTTTTTTAAAATATTGTTACAAAAATAAGAAAGTCATGAAAAATAAAGGGAAAAAACTGTAATTTCACCTAAGTGATACGATTTGAGGAAGATCCCACCTGCCTCCCCTCAGACAATATGATAACATGAACAGCACCAACAAAACCAACATTTTATTAGTTCCCTGGACTTTTTCCCTGGGAGGGTGACATTTTAGACACATATATACAAGAAGTCCTTTCAAATGGGGAGAAAACGGCAGAATAGGAGAAAAGGCATAGAATTTATCCCACCATCCACTGGTTTAAGACTTCAGGCATTTAAACTCTTTAAGCCTTTATCTCTTCATATATGAAAGGAAGTAGTAATCCCTGCTATGACTCCCCTCTAGCATAATTAAGAAAACCAAAAAACATAATACACATTGGACATAAGGGTTAACCTGTCCAAAATTGGTTTCCTTCAAGTTGCCCCTCCAAAACGGGAGTTGCCTCCTGCAAAGTCCCATGGAAATGAGAGCAGCTGGGGGCAATTACCTTTCTTTGCCACCTGCCTGTTGTGAAGTTTCCCAGCATTGGTTTGTCACTTCCTATAATTGTACTTGCAAGGGTGTAACCACAGCCTTCAGTCACAGCAGGAGAAGCCCTGATATTCCCTCTCCCCAGTACAAATGAGCCTGGATATAGGAGTAGAGTCGAGCTTTCTTCATCTTGATATTATGTGAGGCTTTCATCGCATTAGGAAAGGAGATATTGCTTGCTCAGTCATGCTGCTGGAAAACCCAAAGCCTAAATATCAGGATGTCCCCTTGAAATGTCACATCCTGGATTTCTGTGTGCCATTAGGATTATAATGAGTAAAAGGAACCCACATGACTGTGACTCATTCTGGGTCAACAAGTTGCCCCCAGAAAATGCTGCTCCAATAAAACTGGTGTGTGTGCCACCTGGTCACAAGTCTTTGTGTACATGATAACACAGAAATGAATATTGCACAAATCACAGATGTTGAGCATTGAATGTGCATAAGAGTTTATTGGATTATTTTTTGTTCATTGGATTATTTTGTCCTACATAACTGATGTTATTAAGAAAAGGTGAGCAGATGTTCTTTTTTTGTTTCATCATTGTGGGCACTAGTGTGTTCTTATTCATTTGATGTTTTAATATAAATTACAGCCATTATCCTTTTTGATACTGAAAATTTCCCAAAATTATCTACTGGAAACCCATTCAAGGGTCTGTCTATGTCCTTTTGACATGCTCACTCTCACGCATCTCCTTGCTTTCTGAGGAGGAAAAAAAGACAAGATGACCCCGGTTGACCTTCTGCTTTCCCAACAAGAGACCTGAAATTAATCCTTTCTTTAACAGGAGCCCTGCCTCCTTTTAGTGGGAATCTACTCTTTTCTTAATACAACTGTGACTGAGCAATTTTTCAAATATTCAAAATTTGGAATAGTATTGCTTCTAATTTCTTTCAATATTCAGTGCTAGGAAATAATGGATATAGATTAATATTTTCAGTGAAATTTAATGTTTTTATGTTTTTTCTTCCTTGACTCTTGTATTTTTATTTTTCACTTATACCCTAAGTCTTGATTTCTGCTAATATTTTATACCATATACTTCCAAAAATCACTTCCAAAATCATACTACATATTTTTCTACTAAAAATAAAAATACTGAGTACACAGTTAGGAGGGGAGATGAAAAGGTGTAGAGCATTTGAGCTTATTAAATGAGGAAGTTCAGGTTTCCTTAAAGTTGAATAAAGCACTAAATCAAAAGAGAGAAAAAAGGTTGAATCAAAACGCAGCTTCCACAAGTCTGCCTTTCTGAAATGGTATTTTTGGATGCTAATCTATTACGGTCTCTTGAGGACAATCTGATCCTCACTTCCACAGGAAGGCCCATGAGGGAGCAAGTGAGGAGGGTCAGCCTGGAAAGGGATCACCTGGGAAGTTGTGCAGATTGGAATCTGGGTGGCCTCAATACAAAGCACAACTGTAGCCATCAGGAAATAATCCTGTCATTTAAGACTGCGGTGGTGGCCCTGCCAGGGAAGATAGCCTGTAGGAAGAAAATGGAGCTATAGTGTATTGGAGGGGAAAAAATAATCTTAAGAAAGACTGTTAGCAAGCTGAATCTTTGGTGTGGTCTCAGGATCCAGGGAATTATCTCCTATTCCCATGTATATGAAAACACACACATTTAACCTGTCACATGACCAAAATTCCATAGGCAAAATAAAAACATTCTTCTGCATTTTAAAATCAGCTTAATTTACAAGTTTGCTCAGTCATGCTGCTGGAAAACCCAAAGCCTAAATATTAGGATGTCCCTCCTGAAATGTTACATCCTAGCTTTCGATAGCCAACAGAAATCTAATAAAAAGGGAGAATAATATCCAGCACAATAATTTCTGAACAGTTCTTAATAGTTTATGCTTCAGTAGCATTTTACAATCTATAAAGTACTTTTGTGTATATTACTTTATATAAGTCTCATGTCATACATATGTATATGTATGCTACATATGTATAATTATTCACATTTTACAGAGCCAGTAACGTAGTTTCAGACAGTAAGTGCTTTCACCAGGAAGTACTACTTACAAAGCATCAGAGCCAGAAATCCAACCAAGACCTCCTCTGGCAAAGTTCATACTCTGGCACACTGGTGGATCTCAAACCAGGCTGGAGTGGTACCTTTCAAAGGCATCCCCAAGGATTCTGATAACACTAAAGTCAGTAGCCCATGCACTACAACAACCTACAAATAGAGAACAGGTACTGATCAGGTCCCAGAATGGTCACTCAATGTAGCCCAGTATATCCTGCTTAAAGTCATTCTGTCCCTATATGGTTTTTTCCTTTTTTTTAATTTATGTATTTTTTGATGCATTGTACACAAATGGAGTACAATTATCGTTTTTCTGGTTGTACACGAAGTAGAATCTTACCATTTGCATATCCATACGTGTACGTAAGGTAATGATGTTTGTCTCATTCTATTATCTTTCCTTCCCTGCCCCCTCCCCACCCCTCATTTCAGTCTACACAATCCTTCCTTCTTCCATTTTTCCCTTACCTCCCCCTACCCCTATTATGTACCCTCAACCACTTATCAGAGAAATCTTTTCATATCTGGTTTCTTAAGCCTCATGCCCTCTCCTGTATGTTGCTTAGACAATACAACTGTTTTGTTCCATGAATCTGCCAATTTTACTATATTTTTTTTTTTAGGGAGAGGGTACCAGGGATTGAACTCAGAGGCTAAGCCACATCCCCAGCCCTATTTTGTATTTTATTTAAAGATAGTGTCTCATCGAGTTGCCTAGTGCCTTGCTTTTGCTGACACTGGCTTTGAACTCTCGATCCTCTTGCCTCAAGCCACTGGGATTACAGGTGTGTGCCACCGAGCCCAGTTCAATTCAAATTTTTAAAAATGAATTATTTATGTCAAAGTTGACCTCTCAGTTTAGTTTTGACCAGAGGCTGATCTGCATTATTTAAACCAGTGTTCTCCAGAGTTTGGTATGCCAGGTAACTCACAGAGGAATACAGAAAAAGATTTGGATTTCTATTTTTATTTGAATTCCAAGAAAACTTTTCCCAAAAAGTTTTATCAAGATTTTCTTTGTTGATGGACAGTTGTTTATATAGAGTTTGTAAGTGAATATAAAATTTAGAAGAGGACACACAATAACTATATTGTTGGGGTATCCAATCAAAAAACAAAGAGAACCCACTGGTCTAGACTCCCTGCCCTATGACCAGGAAAGTGTGTGCTTACTGTCCTTGGGGGAGGAATCAGAAAACATAACTCCCTCTGGATATGTGATTTGTGCTATAATCCTCACAGGAAGGAAAGAAATTGAGCTTAGAGGTCAGAAATTTCTCCTATATGGTGAGCGACTTCATCCTCTTGGGCTTCCCTTGCCGCTGGGAAATACAGATCTTCCTTTTCTCCATATTCTTTATGACTTACATCCTGACTCTGCTCGGAAACATGGCCATCGTGTGTGCAGTGCGTTGGGACCACCGACTTCACACCCCCATGTACATTCTTCTGGCCAACTTCTCCTTCCTGGAGGTATGCTATGTCAACTCTGATGTGCCCAACATGCTGGTCAACTTCCTCTCCAGGACCAAATCCATCTCCTTCACTCGGTGCCTCCTCCAGTTGTACTTCTTCTTCTCACTGGGCACAACTGAATGTTTATTTCTCTCCATCATGGCCTATGACCGGTTCCTGGCAATCTGCCGCCCCTTATACTATCCCACCATCATGACTACTAAGTTCTGCAGCAGCCTGGTCATTTTTTGCTGGGTCTATGGTTTCCTCTGGTTTCTGGTCCCAGTGATATTAGTCACCCAGCTGCCATTTTGTGGCCCAAATGTGATTGATGACTTTCTGTGTGACCTGGGTCCCCTGCTGGCCCTGGCTTCAGCCTGTATCCCAATCCCAGGGACTGTTCTCTTATGTGGCACCATGAGCTCCCTCCTCATCTTTGCTACCTTTTTCTATATTATTGGCTCCTACACACTGGTGTTGAGGGCTGTGATACAGGTACCCTCTGCTGCTGGCCGGAAGAAGGCCTTCTCCACCTGCTCCTCACACCTGGCTGTCGTGTTTCTCTTCTACGGCTCAGTCATGATGACATATGTGAGTCCAGGGTCAGGACAAGCAGAGGGCATGCAGAAGTTCACAACTTTGTTCTACTCAGTTTTGACCCCTTTTTTCAACCCCATGATCTACAGCTTGAGGAATAAAGAAATGAAGGATGCCTTGAGAAAAGTCCTAGGAGGTTCCTAAAATTGATCTGTGATGTCAGTGAGTTATTTTCAAATGAATTCAGACTGGGAGCCCACTGTGAGTGACAAGCTGAGAAGCTGGCAGGTAGATGTGAACGTGAATGTGAAGGACCACCTCCTCAATGAAGCCTTCCCCAGGTGGAATTCTCAGCCTCTTCCATGGCATGCTCCTATGCTTCTATTCAACATGTCCTTCATTCTTCATTTTGTTATAATTAGCTGTTCACAAATCTGTTTCCACATGCCTCCCTATCCTTATTAGATTGAAATTCTTTGAGGGCAGAAACATCCTTTATTAATTTCTGTAATTTCAGAAACCCAACATGGTACCTAGATGTTAATAATGTCAACCTAAACAAAACAAACATATGTGTTCATATTTTGTCACTATATTCTATCTTTCTATCATATCATTTGTTTTTATATGCCCTGCAGATGAAATGAAAATAAAAACTTTCCTTGAAAAAATGTGAGGTCAACTTAAACTAAACAAACCATGAAATGATAATCAAATTAATGGAAAATTTTCACCAGATGAAACTGGTGAAAGTTAATGTTTAGGAAATTAATTCCTTCCCTCTCTTTGCCTAATACTGTAAGTTGCTTCATTTCATTTTCTTTTTACTAAATATTCTTCCACTCCAGCACGTTTTAAAATATATTATACAACCTTACTACTAAAAGTGTGGTCTTTGGATTATCAGGCAGGCATCACTAGGGAACTTGTTAGAAGATGAGATCTCAGACACTACCCAGGCTTATTGAATCAGAATCTCCATTCTTTATATAAATCCTCAGTAGATTTGTATGCACTTTAAAGTTGGAAAAGCACTGATCTGCCACAGAGATGCTGAAAGGGTTACAGCTATCACCACCCCATTTAGGGCTTTCTATTGATGCCTATCTTCATCTGAACAGGGATTTTCAACCAACTGACTCAGAATTGTGGATGGGGCCTAGAAATAGGTATTTTGAAAAGTTTCCCCAGAAGTTAGAAATACAAAGAGAGGGTTAGGAACTACTGCATTAGAATTTTGGAGATTC
>JAJEJO010051850.1:56910-110050 GCA_020662805.1 Glaucomys volans
TAAAAGAAGTAAGCATATAAAGAAAAAGAACAAAGCTGGGGCATCACAAGACCTGATTTCAAGACATACTGCAGAGCCATAGCTCTGTAGAGACACAAAAACAGACACATAGATCAGTGGAACAGAATAGAGACCTCATAAATATATAACCAAATGATTCTCAATAAAGTTGCCAAAAATTTATATTGGAGAAGGATAGCCTCTTCAATAGATGGTGCGGGAAAAATAGATACTCATATGCAGAAGACTGAAATTTGACTCCATTTCTCACTCTATACAAAAATCAAGTCTAAATGGATCAAAAACTTAACTGCAAGTCCTGAAACTGTGAAGTTACTAGACAATAACATACGGAAAATGCTTCAAAACACTGGTATAGGCAATTATTTTTTGTGGATAGGAGCCCAAAAGCACAGGACACAAAAGCAAAAACAAACAATGGGATATATCAAACTAAAAAGTTCTACACAGCAAAGGAAGCAATCAACAGAGAAGAGAGACAACCTAAAGATTGGGGGACAGTATTTTCCAACTGTTAGTCTGACAAAGGATTGATATTCAGAATATATAAGAAACTCAAAAAGGTCAAAAACAACAGAAATATAATCCAATTAAAAATGGGCAAATGATCTGAATAGGCACTTCTCAAAAAAAGAAGTACAGATGGCAAAAAATTATGAAAACAACATCCAATATCATTAGCCATCAGGGAAATGCAAAGTGAAACTACAATGAGATATCATCTCATTCCAGTTTAAATGGTTGTTATTCAAAATAGAATAATAGCAAATGCTGGCAAAAATATGGAAAAAGGAACTCTCATACACTATTCTTGGGAATGTAAATTGTGGGGGGTTCAGCCACATCCAGCATGGATGAGGGAAGGGATTTCTGTTGGAGGATGGTGCTGGCTATAAATTAATTACTAATAAACTTATCTAATCTGTGAGCACAAGAGCCAATAGTCTTTTCAAATGGAAGGGGGTGTGACAGATGGGGCCACACCAGATCTGGCCTCCAACAAGGTGGGGGAGCCCACCTTCACCTTTACTTACAGCCCCATAGGCAAAGGGGCCCAAACTAGGAGGGGCTTCTTCTGTGAGGAACAGGATGGGGTGGAGTTAGGGAAGCCATTTGCTTAGAGAATTAGCATATCCTCAGGGGTGAGCCACCTCTGTACAAGGTCATCTACTCCCAGCAGTCTGAAACAGTCCCTCATGACTGCCAATTCCTGGGAGTCAGACCTCTGTATCTCATGGCTCAGTCAAGCCTGATCCTGCTAAACATGGATGGCTCCCCACAGTAAATCATTATGTCCCATTATAGAGAATAGCCCAGAGGTTTCTCAAAAAATTGAAAATAGATCTAACATATGTTCCAACTTTACACTTCTAGGTGTATGTTCAAAGAAAATGAAATCAGCATAACAAAGAGATATCTGCAAGCCCATGTCTATCAAAGCACTGTACACAATAGCTAAGATGTGGCATCAACCTAGATGCCCATCAAAGGATTATGAAGAAATGTGGTATAGACCAGGCAGGGTGGTACAAACTTATAATCCCAGTGACTCAGGTGGCTGAGGCAGAAGGATTACAAGTTTGAGGACATCTTTGACAATTTAGCGAGACTCTGTCTCAAAAAATAAAAAGGGTTAGGGATTTAACTCAGTGGTAAAGCACCCCTGGGTTCAACCCTCAGTACCACAAAATAAAAAAGAAATGAAATATGGTATATATATGCAACAGAATATTATTCAGCCATAAAGAAGAATGAAATCCCGACATTTACAGAAATATGAGTAGAACTGGACATTATGTTAAGTGAAATGAGGCAACAGAAAGACAAATGCTACATATTCTCTCTCATATATTGAAGTTGTTATTTTTTTTAAGTCAACCTGAGTATCAAATAGGTATTATTAGGTCTTGGGACTAGAGGAGAATGGTGAATAAAGGGAGAAAAGACTTGATCAAGTACATGTTTTGTGCATGTGTTGAAATATCACAGAGTCCCATTAAGATGTATAATCAATACACATTAATAAAATTAATAAAGGGGAAAATCACATGAGAAACCTATGCAATCATTCATTTAAAATATTCCTATGAAGCCAGGTACAGTGGTGCACACCTGTAATCCCAGCTAAGTAGGAAGATGTGGTGGGACAATTGCAAGTTCAAGGTCAGCCTGAGCCACTTAGCAAGATCTCATCTCAAAAAATAATAATAATAAAATAAGTAAAACAGTCTTATAAAAAATCTTTTCTGACATTGTATTTGCCTTTGGAGTGACCTATATTATCAAAATTCCCTTCCTGCCCTTAAAGATGTCACAAACTTTTGATGGAAATAACTTCCTTAATCTTTTTTGTTCTGTTTTATAGCAGCTTAACTGCAATATAATTCATATACCATGAAGTTTAGCCTTTTAAAGTGTATGATTCCCTGTGTTTGTTTTTTGCTGTTGTTGTTTAAACACATAGTTGTGCCACCATCACCACTAACAAATGCTGACAAGTTCTGCATATGGACTTTGCCAGGATGTTAAAGGTGGTCAGGCGGAGACATTTCTCTGAGTATGGGACTTTTCAAGGACCTCCAAACCCTGTATTCCCTCCAGTGGCTGCTACTCTCCTGGCTTACCCAGACATTGGTTGAGGCTACTTGGTTTTCAAAGGTAATATGGAGCCAGAGAAGAAGGAGGTGGGAATAGGACAAGTTAAAAATTCCAGAAAATTCTCTTCCTATGAAATCTCAGTCACTTTATTGAAAAAATGCTTCTTGAATTTTTGCAATCCTTTGACTAATTTCCAAAACTCTGAAAAGCTTTATCTTGATGATTTGTGCCAAATTTCTTCTGCTTTTAGGGAGGAGTAGATTGGAGGGGCACTTTTCTGACATCTGAAAGTCCCTTCCTAAAATGTTAATCTCTAACTATGTAATAACATGAGTAGTATGACAACTTGAATGCTACAGTGGACTTGTGTTATAGAAACAGACATATCCAATCTGCATGGAAGGGTGAGATATAGAAAGTGACACAAAGGAAATGGCATTTGAGTTGGACCTTAAAAGATGACTCAAATGTCTGCAGACATAGAATCTAGGAAAGCAACCCATACAAAATAATTAAAAATGGAGTCAAATCCATAATAATATTAGCAACAATAAATTTAGATCATTTAAAGTGCTATAAGATCAAAGAATAATGACAAGCGGAAGGGGTCAAAGAATGATGAATGTCCACATTTTCTTAAAGGAACCCATTGATTAGGGAGACTATAACTTGTCTTCCACCCCCATTTCACTTACAGTCTACATAATGCCATCAAAGGTGTTCCTCAGCCTAAGATGGTACACCCCAATAAACACATCATAAGTTGAAAATATCATGTCAAAAATGCATGCAATACACCTAAACTGCAGAATATTATAGCTTAGCAGCGCAGCACACTAAGTTTGGGATTATTTACACTCAAAATCGCAGAGTTGATTGGGAGTCACTGTCACTGCCCTGCACCACAAGAGAGTATGGTATTGCATGTCATCGGTCAGAAAAAGATTGAAATTCAAAGTAAAGATTTAACTGCACCACCAAAAAGTCAAAAAAATTTAAGTCAAACCAGCACTTATAAATCGGGAACCATATGCACTGAGGACATTTTATTTTATTCTTGACTCAAAAGACATGATGCAATGATGCAGTGAGTTCTTTCATCATTTCAATCATTTTTTACTACATTCTTCCCTTTTGCCAGAAATGTTTCTAGATACTGGTAATACAAAAGTGTATCAGACACAATACAAAGTCTATGTTCTCATCAAGTTTAACCTTTAGAGAGGGCAAAAGAATGACAATGAACAGACATATCATTTGATACACTGTTATATGATATAAAAGTAGAATGAAGGAATAAAGATCAAGGAAGAAGAGAGGATATATATTTCAAACAGTTTTGAAGGAAGTATTCTCTGAGGAGGTGACAGAGATTAGAACTGAATGAAGCAAGGAAGTGAGATCAATAGTAGCTGGAAGAAAACTATTCCAGGCTTATAGAATTGCTAGTAAAAAGACTCTTAAATTGGAACATAAAGAGCATGATATATCTGTGTGCCTGACTTGGAGTGAGTGACAATCGGATCGTTAAAATAGTCAGAGCCAGGAATATGTAAGTCTTGCAAGGAACAGTAGAGTGAATGAGTTTTTCTTAAGATATTAATGACAGTAATGTAAGTAATAGCAATCAGGTTTGGTAATTTTCTGCAAACTAGAAAGGATATCCCAACTGAATAATGGCACATCTCAATGAGAACCATGGCATGTTTATTGTAAGATTTGAATTTCTGCTGTGTAGTTTAGAGGATAGTTCTAGGAAACAAGGTTCTGAATTGTGTGCCGCCAAGAAACAGAAACTTGCATAAGGGTCATCCTGGCCATTCTTACTTAGAAGTTGAGAAGAATGTAACAAGACTAGAGTTGTTATTCACTTTAAAAAAAACTGCCACACATTAACTAGGAGAAGGTGATGTTTTGTTAACATCATAGTTGCATATGTCCTTGTCTTTGTCTGACTGACTTCATACTAGATTACAGAAATGGTCTTGCTTTTCTCCTGATCACCATAGTCATATGGTAACTTGTCTGATACTCTATGGAAATTATTTCAGCTAAGCCAAAAACACTGTGGTACAATTGTTAGTGGGTGGCACTCTAGGCTACATTTTTTCTCTTTCTCAATAATAGTAGGAAATGTTTGCTCTGCATTATAAATATGCCAGACATTGCATTTACATGTAATCATCTTATATATAAATTCATTTAATCTTCACAACATATGAAATAAATAGGGTTATTATATTATTGTCATTCTAAAGATAAGGAAACTGAGGCACCAAGGGTAAAAGTTATCCAAAATCACAGTCATCCTATGAATATATCACAATAATTATTCTAGAGAATAAGAGGCCAGTATCAAGAGGAAGGACCAACTGCACTGACACTGTCACAAATAGATTCCTCAAGGAACAAAAAAAAAGACACTATTTTAATGATGTGATTTTCACTCACTCCAAGTCAGGCATACAGATATATCATTATAACTCTTCTTTCAATGAGCAAGTATGGAATGAACTTCACTGCATCTTCATCCTGCTGTGCTTATTGCCTCTCCTCTCTTTCTACCTGAATAACATTTTTTATAATAAAATGATAACAGCAAATAGTGAGAGCACACGTGGACTCAAAACTCTTTAATTCCTCTCTCTTCCCAAACAGTTAATTGGAGAATTTGGTATTCAACAGGAAAAAGAACATGAGCCAAGACATCACTTTCTACTCCACCATGAAGTTTCTCTGAGTCTGTTATAGGTCCAGGTAATACTCGTCACTCTATTAGCACAAGAAAGAAGTGTTACAAGAAAGAATAGCCAAGAATTTTCCAAATTAAGAACAGTCACTGAATCAGGAAAGAAGATCAAAGAAGGAAAAGCATGATACACACACACACCACCACCACCATCACCACCATCAGTGTAAAAAATACATGCATATTTAGCATGCAGCAAACTAAAGACAAAAAATCTTAAGGGCAGTCAGAAAAAAAAGTCATGATACATATCAAGGAACAAAGATCAGGATTACAGCAGACAGCTGAATAGAAACTGAAAGTCAGAATAAAATAATGTTTTTAAAGTACTGAAAATAAAATATTATGAACCAGTAGAAACATACATTCTTATACAAACAAAACAATAATTGATACCAACCTGCACTACAAGAAATGCTTATTTTTTTAAGCAGAAGGAATTGACAGAAACATGGATCTGCCAGGAAATGAAAAGAACTAGAAATGGAATAAAATATGTACAGTGGCAATATTTTGTGAGTTTGTAACATACATAAGAACAATTATAATGAAAAACTAAAGTCTTTCCACTACATATGAAGCAGTGTAATATTACTTAAAGTTAGAATCTTACTAAATAAGGACTTATAATTTTAGCAGAAACATTTCTTAATTTTTTAATAGAAATTATAAGCCAATAATGGTGTTAAGATGGACTCACAAAAATAATTAGACCAAAGAAGTCAGAAAAAAGATTGAAGAAAATAAAAGAACAAATAAAATAAACAGAATGTAGTTACAAAAATGGTCAATTTTAATCTAAAAACCATATCAAAATGGCATTAAATGTAAATTATATAAACAAATGAATACAAGACTGAGACTTTAATATTGTGGAACAAAGCAGAACCCAGCCATGAATTTATTGTCTGCATATATAATTTAAATAAAATGATAGATAGGCTAAAAGTAAAATAGTAGAAACACATATAACATGCAAACATTAATCAGGAGAATTTGGAGTTACTCTGAAGAATATCAGACAAAGTAAACTTCAGAATGGGGAATGTTACCAGGAACAAAGGAGGATACAGCATGATTCAAAGGGATTAATTCTCTGGGAAGTCATAACAATTATAAGGTTAGTATATGCCTAACAACAAAGCTTCAAAATACTTGAAGCAAAAGCTAATCAAGGGCTGGGTTGTGGCTCAGTGGTAGAGTGATTTCCTAGCATGAATGAGGCCCTGGGTTTGATCTTCAGCATCACAAAAAAAATAAAATAAAGGTACTGTGTTCACCTACAACTAAAACAAAATTTAAAAAAAAAAAGCTAATCAAACCAAAGTGAATACAAGGAGTTAATATTACTTTACGTAAAGTATAAAAAAGATTTTTACAAGGATAAATATGATTTCGTTTACGCGAATTTTTAAATAGACAAACTTAAATCATTTTTGGTAGATGAATAAATATTAAAAAGCAAAGAAGTATGCTATGGACTCAATGTGTCATACTAAAACTTATATTTCAAACTCCTAATGGAAGGATATTTGGAGATGAATCCTTTGGGAGGGGAGGCTCCCATAATAAGTGACCTTTAAAAAGATGAAGAGAGACCAATACTCAGTCTCTCTATATTTTGAGAACACAGGAGAAGGTAGACATTTGCAAACTAGGAAACAGAATCAGCTGACACCTTGATCCTAGACTTCCTACCATCCAAAATGATAGGAAATAAATTCTGTTCTTTAAGTCAACCAACCTGTGTTATTATATTATAGTAACCTGCAATAATTTCGGTTCATGCCCCCACCCAAAAAAGCCTCATATTGAAATTTAATTGCCCCTGTAATGGTATTGGGTGGTTGAGTGTTGAGCATTTAGGAGGTGATTAGGCTATAAGGGTGTTATTGGTGGATTGACATAATGAAAGGGCTTTCAGAAACAGGCTCATCCTTTTTACCTCCTACCATGCCTCCTACCATGTGATGATGCAGTTAGAAGGTTCTCATCGGATGCAAGAACCTTAACTTGGACTTTAATCTTGGACTTTCCAATTTCCAGAACTGTGAGAAGATTTCTGTTCATTATAAACTCTCAGATCTTCTATCATAGCAGAACAAAACAAACCAAGACAAAACTCAAGAGATAAAAACAAACCATTACTTCATTACAATTGAAGTTAGAGCCAGAAAGGTATGATCAAAAAAGGAAACAAAGGCACCTTCAGTGTTCCTGAAATGCTCTATTTCTTGTCTTTTTAAATTTTTTTTTAAAATATACATTAAATAGAGTATATTTGTACATACTATACATACATGGAGTATAACTTATTCTAATGGTTATTCATGATAGGGAGTTTCATATGTGAACATAGGAAAGTTATGTCTGATTCATCCTACTGTCTTTCCTATTCCCTTCCTCCCTCCCTTCCCTTCATTCCCCTTTGTCTAATCCAATAAACTTCTATTCTTCCCTTCTACCTATCTTCTTGTGTGTTAGTATCCAGATATCAGAGTGAACATTTGACCTTTGGTTTTTTGGGATTGGCTTATTTCACTTAGGATGATAGTCACCAGATCTATTTATTTACCAGCAAAAGTCATAAAGTCATTCTTTATATGGCTGAGTAAATTCCATTGTGTACATATACACACATTTCCTTTATCCATTCACCTATTGAAGGGCACCTAGGTTGGTTATGTAGCTTAGCTATTGTGAATTGAACTTCTACAAACATGGATGTGGCAATGTCACTATAGTATACTGATTTTAAGTCTTTTGGGTATATACCAAGGGGTTGAATAACTGGGTCAAATGGTGGTTCCATTCCAAATTTTCTGAGGAATCACCATACTTTCCAGAGTGGTTGCACCAATTCACAGTCCAACCAGCAATGTACAAGTGTACCTTTTTTTCCCCACATCCTTGCCAGTATTTATTGTTACTTGTGTATTTCTTGTCTTGTTAGTGACTATTAGATCTTTGTCTTGTAATTATTCATTATCCTTTAGTATAAATGTTTTATGCATTTTCTTTTGTGTATTGTACAATAAAATTGAACAGAATTAATTTTCAAAAACTTTTAATAAACCATGGGGGAATCTAATCAAATAAATGTTTTGAAATATCATGTTATTGAAAACCTCCTCTTTCTGACTTATATGATCTCATTACATAATTAGAAAAATGTTTTGAGCTCCTTTTGTCATAAGTTCAGAGATACTCAAAGATATTTGATCTTCAAATTAAGACTTTTATTTATTAATCTGGCTTGTTTGTTCTTTGTACCAGCTCTCTCAGTCTTTTGTTCTTTATGTATTATGACTGTGTTGGCAAATGGTATATTTTAGTCATCATTTGAGTTCTTTATTGAGGAGTTGATTTAGATCTGTATTTTCTTTCTTTTTTTTTTTTTTTGTTGGTTACAGGGATTGAATTCAAGGGCACTCAACCACTGAGCTACATCCCCAGCCTTATTTTGTTTTTGTTTAGAAACTCTGGGTTTCACTGAGTTGCTTATCGCCTCACTTTTGCTGAGGCTGGTTTTAAACTCCTGCCTTAACCTCCCGAGCCACTGGGATAACAGGCATGCACCTTGACACCCAGTTTAGATCTACTATATATATAAATAATATGAATGTTTATATGTATATATATACATATGTATGTATGTGTATGTGTGTATATATACATATATATTTTTATATATAGTTTAGATCTACTATATATAAATAATATGAATATATACATATATACACATATACATATGTATATATTCATATTATATCATATTATATTCATATAAATAATATGAATATATACATATATACATATATACACATATACATATGTATATATTCATATTATTTATATATAGTATGTATATGTATATATATGTACATATATATACACATATATTTTTTTTTTGCAATGTTGGGTATTGAACCCAGGGTTTTATGCTTATGAGGCAAGCACTCTACCAACTGAGCTATATCCCCAGCACCAGATCTACTATATTTTGTGACAGAAAGTCTGGTATCTTTCTCTAGCTTATGTTTTCTGATGCATCTAGATCTCTTTTCCCTTCACCGATAGATGATTCATTTAAATTTAAAATTTTATTTATATATTTTTCATTGTTTAATAAAATGATAGAATTTAAATGCACATGTATATATCTGAATTATTTTATTTACAATATGAAAGAAATTATAATACAAATTCCTCCAGAGAAAACATTAAATTTAATAATTAATGAAAATTGAATTTGATTTGGCAATCAATGAAGGGTGAAAGAAAGGAATATCATTTATTGAGCAAATATTTTATTTGAGGTACTTAACAGATAAAAGTATTTAGTTTGTGTAACTGTGCCTAAGAGGCAGATGTAGTTTATGCCAGACCAAAAATACAAATAAACATGAATCTGAATGCTGAAACAATGCTTATTTCATACAACACATCATATATTAATGAATTTGAGATTTTTCTTCTGTAGTCATTAAGACCATTAACTCCTCCATATAGCACAGATCATGCTTGATACTTCTTATCCTCCTTACTATCATTACTATGCCACCATCTTTTATGTTAAAATATAAGTTGGATATATTTTATAAGTTGCTTTCCTCACTAAGAGGTATGACTTTGTTATGTATTAGAATATATATTTTTAAAGATGAAACCTGATTTCTCATTTTCTCCTGTTCATAATTACTGAAGGTTAATTCTTCAGTGCCAGTGTCAACATGGCCCTATCATCCACTGAGGGATATAGAAATTCTTGCTTCATAAAAATAATTCTGACAGAGACTTAGTGTCAATAAAATTGGCCATTGTGCCTTTCAAACCTAAAAGGCTTTAATGAATAAACATTCTGAAAAGTCAAATAATTGAGCATCCTAGGATGTAAGTGCTCATCATTTTTAAAAGTGTTGCTACCATTAAAAAGGCAAAAATATTTCTACCACATAGGAATAATGCTGAGAAAATGAGCAAATTCAAAACCCTCCTTTGCATATTGAATGCCTTGTGGTCAGATTATTAATAATTGCTTGGTCTCAGTAGAGATGGCTCCAAACTAATAATGGAAAGCAGCCGTGTTCCATGCCTGAGACGGGATGTGCATGCCATGCTTACACATGCACACACTTAAAAATAATGAAAACGAGAGGTCCAAAAATTTGTGTCATCTTTTAAGCAATGCCTTACTTAACCAAAGGAAGCGAATTTCAACAATTATGTGGACTTTTAGGGACAACTGCTAAAAACATTGAAATAAGCTAAAGGCAAAAAATGAGGAGATGTATTATAGAATTTCAGCATTTCACTACATACTGCCGTGGTCTGTGCTGCTGGGTTCTGCTGGCAGTGAAACAGTACATATTTATGGAAATCATACTAGAAGCACAGAGCTGGCCAAGTGAATATAATAATTTTCTTTAAATTTTAAATAAAAGAAAATTACATAAAATTTTTAAATGACATACACCCTCTAAAATCATTGATTCAGTAAGAAAATGAATGAGAAATATAATAACTCTGATATTGACCAATAAAGGATTCCAAAACATGGAGACAGATTCAAAAGATGAATAAAATTGAATGTGAAAGAACAGGAATCATTGCTTTCGTGTTCACACCATCTTAAGAATTAGCTGTTAAAAAAAAGAAAATAAATATGCACACTAAGAATGGCATGAGATGATGTGATCACCACTGGAGACACTCATGGGCTCCAGGGGGAAGGGAACACTGGGGATTGACAATCTTCCCACAGAAAGCCCTCATTTGCAATCTAGTTGTAAGATATATCCCTCAGGACAAGCAGAGACTTAGCAGAGATAAATCTTTGATTCCTAGTAAATATGCCAGTCTCTTTCCAAATGTTTCATGTACCCCCGCCCCCACTATGGACTCTGGCCTCCAAGGATGCCATGCCCTCTGCCCTGTCTGCCTTTTGCTGCAGTGGAAACAGAAGACTGTGAAACGGTATCACCCATTCTATGAGAAGATGGGTTCAGAAGAGGTACGAGTGTAAAACAACTCTTACGTGTGCCCTTCAGCTCTGCCTTTTTTCGTGTGACTGGGGAAAAAAGCCCCTAAAGTCACATGAATTGATGGAAAGAGATCTATCTTTACAAGACAGGGGGTTGAGAAACTCAGGAAAGTGAAGGACAGGAAGATGAGGAAGGACCCTCAGAAATATGTAACTTCTGTCTTTATTAACCATAAATTGGACCCAGTGAAAGCCAGCACTTTAGGGAAACAGACATTTTAGTGAAGTAATATTTGGAAAGGATTGGCAAAGAAGGTTATCAGGAGCAGATCTGAAAACCTTCCCTTATTTCTGTCATGCTTATTTTAGCAATGTTCTCTTTTTCCAAAGAACAGATGATCGGCCTCTAGGAAGGGAGAGCAAGGGGATAATGGAGCACACAAAGATTGGTGAGTTCACTCCCACTTGATATTCCTCACCAAGTATTTCTTGCTGTTTTACTCTGTCCTTGTGGTTTCTGAGGTACTCAGAATACCTACAGCTATTCTAGGCCTAGAAGGCTGTATTCACAGGCTTTAAAAAGAGCCTTCAATTAGGGTATGTTGTGAAAAATTCAGAATCCTTTCCATCCTATGTGATAATCAAACTTATCCTTAAAAGGTGTGATCTGATGTGATCTGGAAAGTAGCATATTTGATAACTTACACATTACTGAATACTCTTAACTATGAACTGCTATAGTGTCTGGGACTATAATCTGCACCTATACTTACCTGAATAAACATCACTCTATCATTTTCACTTTGGCATTTAGGACCAAAAGATGACTGTCCCTCATTAATGGAAAGCATCCTGAAAATCAATCAACTATTCTGATGAAACTACTGGCAAACAAATCTTAGGTGATTTCATTGGCTTTGTTTTTTCTCTCTCACAATGGAAGTCAGACTATGTCCCAAACTGAGTCTAACTTAGAGAAGGAGGTTCTCATGAGGATTCTCCCTTCACTTTCCAAACAACTCCAACATTCCAACTATAATGAGATTCAAGTGACAGAGGGGATGGGGAAACAAGAGAGGATTCCTGTCCAGACAGAACTTCTGTGGCTCCCACCTTTGCTTTGGTACACAGAGGTGTCTGCTTGGGAGTATGGCATTTGTGACCCTCTTCACCCATCCACAAATCAGGACACCAAAAATCCCCCAGAAACCCTGATACCCAAGGCAGAGATCTGAAGTATCTTAAATTATGTCCAAATCCACTGTCACTCCTTCTATGTATAAGTGGACTTTACATAGACTAAGGTTTTGAGAAGTTTTGTAAGGGTAACCAAACCGAAAACCATTATGTAGTTGTCTGGAGAGTCATCGGTTTCCTGATTGAACAAAGTTAGGTGAACACAGATGTAGGATGGCATTTTTGATACTTTCTGTCTATGTCACACACCAACACTGATGACTCCAGAATGAAAAGTGAATTGCACAACAAGAAGTGAAATGCACTAAGATTTCATTGTGTTATTCATTACCTTTCTCTCTCTTTCTGTAATACCTACCATTTATGTATCTTATTTTGAAGATACATGTAATTATTATTAGAGGTCTCATATGGATTCTTTGGATACATTCTATGGATACAAACATGTACCTATGGATACAAACCATACCTTTAGATATGGATTCTATGGATACAAACACGTACCTTTATTACACAAGTTGCATTTACTGGCATTAGCCTTCTCCAGTGGCTTATTGCAAGGGACACTGTTTTTGACTATGAGAACATTCAGAAATGCAAATGAAATAGAATGCAAGAATCCAGTGTCCAGGGCTAGAGATGTAGGTCAGTGGTAGAGCACTTTCCTGGCATACACAAGGCCACAAATTCAATCCCCAGCACTGCAAAATATGGAAATAAAATGAAATAAAGGAATCCAAAGTCTGATCATGAAAGCATTCTCACAAAGTTTGACAATCTTCAGCAGTGCAGTTGGCAGTATTGTTTTCAGCAATTTATTTAATAGAACAGAAAGTAAGGAACTCGTGATCTAAAATTTAAAAAAAAAGGAATGTCCCAGAGGATCAAAGGTTTAGGAAATGAGGTCATATGTGACATTGTCATTTTTCTTCTCTGTCCTAAGGAAGCCATGAATGCATCAGAAACCAACATGGTGACTGAATTCATACTCCTGAGTTTTTCCTGTTCCAGAGAGACCCAGGTCCTCCTCTTCATCCTGTTCCTTGTGTCCTACATCCTGACACTGATGGGAAATGGGGCCATCGTCTGTGCAGTGAAGCTGGACCACAAGCTCCACACCCCTATGTACCTCCTGCTAGCCAACTTCTCATTCCTCGAAATCTGTTACATCAACACCACTGTCCCAAGTATGTTACGAAACTTCCTGTCTGAGACCAGAACCATCTCTTTCACAGCCTGCTTCCTGCAGTTCTACTTCTTCTTCTCCTTGGGCACCAACGAGACCTTCCTATTGCCCCTCATGGCTTTTGACCGATACTTGGCCATCTGTCGGCCTCTCCACTACCCCACCATCATGAACAATCGTCTCTGCACAATCTTGGTGGTGCTCTGCTGGGTGACAGCCTTTCTCTGCTACCCAGTGCCTATCTATTTTATCACTCAACTCCCCTTTTGTGGTCCCAATACCATTGATCACTTTGTCTGTGACCCTGGTCCTCTTCTGGCCCTGTCCTGTGTCCCTGCACCTGGAATTGAGCTTTCTTGTTCCTTATTGAGTTCATTCATTATCTTCATCACTCTCTTCTTCATCCTCACATCCTACACTCTGGTCCTCAGAGCGGTGTTTAGTGTCCCCTCAGCTGCTGGAAGACGCAAGGCTTTCTCCACCTGTGGTTCTCACCTGGTTGTGGTGTCTCTCTTCTATGCAACACTCATGGTGATGTACATCAGCCCGAACTCTGGAAATCCAGCTGGGACACAGAAGATTGTAACCTTGATCTACTCCTTAGTGACCCCACTTGTAAACCCGCTCATCTACAGTCTCCGGAACAAAGACATGAAGGCAGCCTTGAGAAAAATTAAGATCCGCAAAAAAATTATTCAAAATTCATAAGAGTTCATGAGTAGATCATGTTTTCTCCTCATTATATTTCCCTCATTTCCATCTGCAAGTGACAATTGTGGCTCTATCCATTTGCATTTAGAATCAAAGTCTCAAATTCTTCAATTTGTGACTGTCCAGTGATGGACAAGAACATGCTAATTAAATGGAGTTAAATAAAAGAGTCTTCTTGAACCTTTTAAAAAAAGTACATATTGCATTCAAATCAAGATTTGGCAGAAGGTAATTTGAATTAAATGAATTCAGTGCCTCTATTTTTCACATTTTTATTAGTTCATTCTAGTTGTACATAATGGTAGTATTTGTTGTTTCATGTTCATAAACATGCACAACATAACAATACACTTTGATCAATATCATTCCCCCACTTTCCTTCCACTTCTCTCTCCCCTTTGTCCCTTTCTTAGGCTATATGATCTCCCTTTGATTTTAATGAGATTGCCCACACACACACACCTTTATTTTCCTTATTACTGTCTATCTTCTACAAAAGAGACAACATATAACCCTTGACCTTCTAAGTTCAGTATATTATGCTCAACATATTTTTACTTTCATCTATTTTCCTGCAGATGACATGATTTCATTTTTCTTTATGTTTGAATAAAATTCCTTTGTGTATCTATACCACATTTTATTTATTCATTCATCCATTGACAGACTCCAATACTGGTTCCATAGTTTGACTATTGTGGATTGCACTGCTATGAAGATGTCTATGCATGTATTGCTATAGTAAGCTGACTTTAATTCTTTTGGATAAATACCAAGAATCTGTGTAGCTGGATCATATGGTAGTTCCATTCTCAGTCTTCTGAGGAAACTCCACACTGGTTTCCATAGTGGTTGAACTGATTTGTAATCCCACCAACAGTGTAAAAGTGTCCCTTTTTCTTAGCATACTCTCCAGCATTTATTATTGTTTGTGTTTTTGATGGCTGCCTTTCTGACTGATGAGATGAAATTTCAGTGTTGTTTTTCTTTGTATTCCACTAATTGCTGATTGTGTTGAAGTTTTCACATATTTGTTGGCCATTTGTATTTCTTCTTGTGAGCAGTGTCTGTCTGGTTCTTCTACCCATTTATTAATTGGGTTATTTGGTTTTTTGTTAAGTATTTTGAATTCTGAATATAGTCTAGATTTACTCTTCTTTCAGAAGAGTACCAAGCAAAGATTTTCTCCCATTCTGTAGGTTCTCTCTTCATTTTCTAATTGTTTCCTTCGCTGTTCAGAAGTTTTTTAATTTGATGCCATCCCATTTATGAACTCTTGGCATTATTTCCTGAGCAGTAGGGTCCAACTTGAGAAAATCAATGCCTGTGCCTATATAGTGGAGTGTTTACCCTACATTTTCTTCTAGGAGTAGCAAAGTTTCTGGTCCAATTGCAAGTGTCTTTGATCCATTTAGAGTTGATTTATGTCTATGGTGAGAGATAAGGTTCTAGTCTCATTCTTCTACATAAGGATAACCAGTTTCCCACAACCATTTGTTAAAGTGGCTGTCTTTTATCCAATACTTGTTTTTGACACCTTTGTAAAGGATTAGATCTGTGCAGATTTGTCTCTGTGTCTTCTACTATGTTCTTTGTGTCTGTTTTTATGCCAGTATCATGTAGTTTTTGTTATTCTAGTTCTGTAGTATCATTTGAAGTCAGGCATTGTTTTTTTTACTTAGAATTATATTAGTTATTCTGGATCTCTTATTCCTCCTGATGAATTTTAGGACTGTTTTTCTGAGTTCTGTGAACAGCACCGTGGGTATTTTTTCTTATTTTTTATTTGTTCTTTTTAGTTATACATAACAGTAAAATGTATTTTGACATATCAAACACATGGAGTATAACTTCCCACTATTGTGGTTGTACATGATGTGGAGTTATGCTGATCATGTATTCATATGTGAACATAGGAAAGTTAAGTTCAATTCATTCTATTGTCTTTCCTATTCCCTTTTTTCCTCCCTTCCCTTCATTCCCCTGTCAAATCCAATGAACTTCTATTCTTCCCACCCCACCCCCAGTCCCAGGTTATTGTGAGTCAGCATTCACATATCAGAGAGAACATTTGGCCTTTGATTTTTTGGAATTGACTTATTTCATTTAGTCTGATAGTCTCCAGTTCCATCCATTTGCTGGCAATTGCCATAATTTCATTCTTTTTTATGTCTGAGTAATGTTCCACTGTGTATATGGGCCACATTTTCTTTATCCAGTCATCTATTGAAGGGCACCTACATTGGTTCCATAGCTTAGCTACTGTGAATTGAGCTGCTATGAACATTGATATGGCCACATCACTATAGTATGCTGATTTTAAGTCCTTTGGGTATAAACCCAGGAGTGGAATAACTGGGTCAAATGGTGGCTTCATTCCAAGTTTTTCGAGGAATCTCCATATTACTTTCCATAATGTTTGAACCAATCTACATTCCTACCAGCAATGTATGAGCATACCTTTTCCCCCACATCCTAAGAACACTTACTGTTATTTGTATTCTTGAAACTTGTAATTCTGACTGGAGTGAGATGTAATCTCAATTTAGTTTTGATTTGCACTTCTCTAGTTGCTAGTGATGTTGAACATTTTTTATGTATTTGTCAACTATTTACATTTCTTCTTCTGTGAAGTGTCCAGTTTCTTTGCCCATTTTTGATTGGGTTATTTGTTTTGTTTTGGGGGTTTTTTTGGCATTAAGTGTTTTGAGTTTTTTATATCTCCTGGAGATTAATGCTCTGAGGTGCAAGTGTCAAGGATTTTCTCCCACTCTGTAGGCTCTCTCTTCACATCCTTGATTGTTTCCTTTGCTGTGAAGAAGCTTTATGGTTTGATGCAATCCCACTTATTGATTCTTGATTTTGTTTTTTGCACTTTTAAAAAATCTTGTTGAGGAATTTGGTGCCTAAGCCAACATGAAGGAGATTTGGGCCTACTTTTCTTCTAGTAGGTGCAGGGCCTCTGGTCTAATACCTATGGCCTGGATCCATTTTGAGTTGAATTTTATGCAGGTGGGAGATGGGTTCAATTTCATTTTGTTACATATGGATTTTCAGTTTTCCCAGCACAATTTGTTGAACAGCCTATCTTTTCTCCAATGTATGTTTATGACTCCTTTAGGTAGTGTGAGATACCTGTATTTATGTGGGTTTGTCTCTGTGTCCTCTATTCTGTACCATTGATCTATCTGTCTGTTTTGCTGCCAATGCCATGCCATTTTTGTTACTATAGTTCTGTAGCATAATTGAAGTAAGGTCTGGTATTGTGATGCCTCATACTTCTCTTTTCCTGCTAAGGATTGCCCTGGTATTTTGGGCCTCTTATTTTTCCAAGTGAATTTCATGACTGCTTTTTCTATTTCTATAAAAGAACATCATTGGAATTTTTCATTTTTATTTGTTCTTTTATGTGGAGAGCAATGACAGAGGATGGGAGAGCAGTGACTGAGATTGGGGGTCTCCGATGACCTCATGGCTGTGACATGCCTGGTGCCTGGGAATGTTCCTCTGCAAGGGCACAGGATGCTCAGCTGCTGTGGCAATGCCCTGCATGAGGAGGCTCTGTGCAAGAGTCCTGTCAGCTCTGACCTTGATCTCAAGCAGACAGCTCCTGGGAAGGAAGGAATTTTTATGCTAGACAACCACAATGTTTCACCAACTCCACTTCTCAGGTTCCTACCCTCCTGCCCACTTTACAGTAACTTTAAACAATGGACTTTCTTGGGAGCTACACAAAGCTCCTAACATTGCACTTTGCAACTGTGGATTTCAGCTGTGGAAAAGCTACATAGATGTCCTAGTTTCTGTAACTTTCCTGAATATGAAGAATAATGATTTCATAGTCTTTAACCTGATAATGAGATATATATAAATAAAGATTGCTGGCATAACTCTTTAGATCTGTATCTCCATCAGAGAGCAGAGCTCCACCTGATCCCAGCTTAATCTTCAAAATGTGAGTTTGTCAATCTTCATTTTCCAATCCCCCTTCATCCCTCACTGAACCCAAGAGTTTGGATGTGCTGGTCACAGCAGTTTTTAGGTATACATGATGGTAGAATGTATTTTGACACATCAAATAAGCCAAATGATCATTTTTTTGGTCTTTTCAATGACCATTTTTTTGGTTGTACATGATGTGGAGTTACAGTGGTCAAGCTTTCATATATAAACATAGAAAGGATATGTACAATTCATTCTACTGTCTTTTCTATTCCCATTCCCCTTCCGTTCCCTTCCTTTCCCTTTGACATCACTAGAATTTTAACAGGAATGGCATTAAATGCACTTTTTGTTGTATGGCCATATTAATTCTGCCTGTCCAAAAACATGGGAGATCTTCCATCTTCTTTCTTTAGTGTTCTATAGTTTTCATTGCAGAGGTCTTTCACCTCTTTGGTTAGATTGATTCCCAAGGTGTTTTTTTGGGGGGAGGGGGTTGGGTTTTTTTATTGTTGTTTTTGTTTGTTTGTTTGTTTTTGAGGCTATTGTGAATGGGATAGTTTTCCTAATTTCTCTTTCAGTTGATTTATTATTGGTGTATAGGAACACAATTGATTTATGAGTGTTAATTTATATCCTGCTACTTTGTTGAATTTGTTTATGAGTCCTTGATGTTTTCTGGTTGAGTTTTCTTGAGTCTTCTAAATTCAAAATCATGTCTTTGGCAAATAGGGATAGTTTGAGCTCTTCTTTTCCTATTTGTATCCCTCTAATTTCTTTCTTTTGTCTAATTGCTCTGGCTAGAGTTTCAAGGACTATGTTGAACAGAAGAGGTGAACGAAAGCACTCCTGTCTTGTTCCAGTTATTAGAGGGAATGTTTTCAATTTTTCTCTATTTAAAATGATGCTGGTCTTGGGTTTAACATATATGCCTTTTACAATGTTAAGGTATGTTCCTACTCTCCCTAGTTTTTCTGGTGTTTTGAACATGAATTGATACTATATTTTGTATGACCATTTTTTTAAATTAAATTTATTTTTAAAGTTGCAAATTTATACATATTTAATGGGTACCATTTAAAGCTTCAGTATATGCATATGTTGTGTAATATTTAAATAAGATTAACAATATTTATCTGCTCAGATATATAGCATTTATTTACTATGGAAATGCTCAAAATGCTTTCTTTTAACTTTTTAAAATGTCCAGACATCTGCATTATCTCCAGTCACCCTACTGTACAATGATGCACCAGACCTTCTTGCTCCTAACTGTAACTCAGTAACCTCTGATCTACCTTTTGCCTTCTTTATCACACCCAAGTCTCCATTTCCCATGGTACCCACCATTCTATTCTCAATGTCTATGAGATCAACATTTTTAGATTTCCATACTAGTGAAATCATGTGGTCCTTGTCTTTCCAGGCCTGGATCATTCCAATTAACCCACTTAACACAAAGATCTCCAGTTCCATTTATGCTCTTACAAATAACAAAACTTCTTTTTTATGGCTGAATAATATTCCATAATACCCATATACTACATTTTATTTATTAATTCATCAGCTGATAGATACTTAGGTGATTTTCATTTCTTGGCTATTGTGAATCATGATGCATATTAATTTCACTTCCCTTGAATACATAACCAAGAGAGGGATTGCAGGATCCTATGATACTTTTGTTTTTAAGTTTTTTAAGACTCTCTGTACTGTTTTCCATAATGGTTGTACTAATTTACATCCCCACCAAGAGTGTGCAAGGGTACAAATTAGCTTTAAAACCAAGTGAGAAATGTGAAAATATTATCTTTTAAATGATATTCATTATCTGTAATTTAAAAAAATTCAGTTTCTTGGGGGAAGCTAAAGTTTTACTGATTCCTAGATTTAGAAAAATTTATTTCATGTCCAATGATACTAGAGAAAGAAAGAGACATAGTAAAAGATGGTCCTCAAAAAAAATTTATATATATATTTATTTTAATCACAGCAGCTCTGAAGGCTGAGGCAGGAGGATCATGAGATCAAAGCCAGCCTTGGCAAAAGCAAGGAGCTAAACAACTCAGTGAGATTCTGTCTCTAAATAAAATACAAAATAGGGCTGAGGGTGTGGCTCAGTGGTCAAGTGCCCCTTAGTTCAATCCCTGGTACTCCCCAAAAAATACATAGAAAGATTATATGATTATAATCATAATCTTCTCTCACATATAATCATGATTATATATGAGAGAAAGGGAGACAGACATGGAGAGAGAGGGAAAGAGAGCTACTTCTTATAGCATCTCTCAATAAAATTCAAAGTAATTGTGTAGAACTGTAATTCAACACACAGTTGATTTAAGAATTATGGTCCAAATATGAGTTTTCTGATGATATTCCATTACCAAGAATTACACACAAACTATCCTAAGAATAAAATTTAAAGTTTCCTGCATGTTTATCCAACTCAAAACTCCTTACATTTGGATACCAAGTTCTCTTCCATTAGAGAACTTTACTTTGGAGGAACATTCACAAAAATAGAAGGAATCAAGGAACCAAGAATAGAAGGTTACCTCAATAGGTCTACTAGATGATTTCTCCAGTGGAGATAACCTGGAGAGTCTCCCATACCTGCTTTCCATGGAAAGGTGAGAGGTTGAAGGAAATAGCAGAATATATGGATATATATATATATGTGTGTGTGTATCTATACACACTCATAGTTTTAGGTATATAAAAATATTGCTCAGCCTTTCAAAAGAAGGTGATCTTGCCATTTACAACAGCATGTGGAACTTGGAGGACATTTGTAAGTGAAATAAACCACACACGGAGAGAAAAATATGGCCTGATCTCTCTTATATGTGTCCTCTGAATCGGATTGAACACATAGACAGTAGAAGAGTGGTTGCCAGAGTGTACACATTGCAGTTATGAAGGATGAATAAATCAGAGATTGGTATACAGCATGAAGCCTAATATATGACATTTTATCATCTGATGGAAATTTTCTGAGAATAGATTTTAAGTATTCTGGAGACACATATACACACACACAAAGTCACTATGTGAGATGATGAGTGTGTTCTTTGACTTGACTGTAGTTGTCATTTAACTCTGCATGTGTACATAAAAACAAGTTGCACACCTGAAATATATAGAAGGGGAAAAAGACAACAAACAACCTAATTTAAAATGGGCAAAAGATTTGAAGAGACATTCAATGGAAGATTAACAGATATCAAGCAAATAAATAAAAACATGTGGACAAGAGAAGAAAGGAGGAACTTGGACACTATAAAGAAAAATGGGGGAGGGAGAGGGAGGAGGAAAGATAGTAGACTGAGACAGACAGTGTTACCCTACGTATATGTAAGATTACATGAATCATGTGAATCTACATTGCGTACAACCATAGAAATGAAAAGCTGTACCCCATTTGAGTTACAAAAATAGAAAAGAAACTAGAAATAGAGGAAACTAAAAAAAATGCATTTCTTATTCTGCTGAATTTAAAATGAAAAAAAATGTTCAATATCATTAGTCTTTAAGGAAATACTAGAGTAGAACCACAATGAGATAGCAGTACAGACACACTAGGAAGACTAAAATTAAAAGGACTGACCACACAAGTGTGGGTGAGGTTATAATGGAATTGGAGCTCACATAGAGTGCTGCTGGGAATTTGAAATGGTGCAAAAACTTTGGAAAACAGTTTGGAATTTTCTTTAAAAATTAAGCATGCATCTACCAATTGATATAGCATTTCATCCCAAGCTCTTTACCCAAGTCAAAGAAAGAAAATGCCATACAAAGAACTGTACACAAAAGTTGCCGGTAGATTTATTTATAATAACCAAAAACTGGAAACGATCCAAACATTCATCAGATCCCTTGACTGAGGTTGTATCCCATGAGATTGTTTATGCTCAACAAGAGAATAACACAGCCTAGCTGTGAGCATCACACCAGTGGAAATAGTTCTGTGGATGTCAGATCAGGTATAGGTATCTGGGGATGCTTTTCCCCTCAGATAAGATTTAAGATGTAAGATTTTCCTTGGCCACATGGTAGACACACTTAGGGGAGTTACAGATAGTATTATTCCTTGGTTGGTTAATTAATCTATCAAGTTATTTATCGATATTTCATTCCACCTGTGAGAAGTTTGAAGTAAATGAAAGATACTATATTTTAATGTTTAAAAAAATAGAAATTAAGGCATGCCTCAAGGGAAGAAAATAACAAGCACAAAACTGTCTCTCAACACTCTTCTCCTTTGAGAACCAATATACAGATCCTTGAGGATCAGGAGCAACAGACGAACTTACTGCCTGACAGGCCCTGCTTATTAACCTTCCACTTTTCAGTCAACAAAATCAAGGAAGCACAGCACAATCACCACTGTGTCTCTCCTCCTGGTTATGGCTAAAAAGACCATCACTACTCTCAAAGAAAATAAAAAGGAAACTTCTGAGAAGCTTCAGTTTGGGATTCTCTCTGCTGATACAGGTAATAACATAATAAACTGTTTAGAAGAGTAAAAAGACAATCACATAGTTGCAGAATCTAGTAGTCTTAACCCAGAGTTTTCTTTGAATTTACTGTGGTCATACACAGACAACCAATATTTTTTAAATTATTTTTCATCTTTTTTGACCACATTGGGGATTAAACCCAGGAGTGTTCATCTGAGCTACATCCCAGCCCCTTTTTCATTTTATTTTTGAGACAGGGTCTCACTAAGTTGCCCAGGTTGGCCTTGAACTTACCATTCTTCTGCCTCAGCCCTCCCAGTAGTTGGGATTATAGTCATGCACCAGTGAGCCTGGCTTCTTAAACCCTTACTGGTCAGACACTGGTCCAGGTACTTCCACACACATTTTCTTTTTTAAAATCTTTATGATAGTACTTTTAAGAGGTACAATTCTGCCCTCTTTTATTGATGCATTGCAATTATACATTATTTGGGGATTCATCGTGCCACACTTGCACACACACATAATATAATTTGATCAACCTCATTCCTCACTACCTTCCCTGGCCCTCTGCTCCTCCCTCCCCCTCATCTGCTTGCTCTACTCTACTGATCTCCCTTCTATTCACATTAATGTATTATTATTTTAATAAGTGCATTAAAATTTTATATATATATGTATATATATATGTGTGTGTGTGTGTGTGTGTGTGTCTGGGTATGTGTGGATTCATTGTGATATATTTGTACATGTACATAATTATGCCCATTTTATGCCTAAAGATATTAAGCATTAACTTCCTTTAACTGCTAAAGAAAGTTTTTGACTCTAAATTTAGGGATTTTTCTATTAGACACAGCTGTCCATCATTTGCCCCAATGTGGACAACAGTCCTTGCTTCATAAAGATATTTTCTAGAAACTGATTACCCAGAGTCACAGATGTAGTCGTCCCTTTGCTGAATTTATACAAACTAGCTAGAGGAGGGAACTGCATTGCCATGAGTCTTTTCTGGACTGACTATAGGGGGGCACAGACTCAGGTACCAAGACTTCCACTGTACTGAACCTTGAAGGAAAATTACAATATCCAAGGTATACCTTCCTCAAACACTATGTATGACACAACCTGTCTCAGGCATAGCCTGTTTCAACTTTTCTGAGTTTGATTAATTTAAGAAGTAATTGAACCCCCCCTCCAAAAGGCAATTGCTGTTGTTAGTCAAAAAAAATCCATGCAGCCTGGGTCCATAAATGCAATGTTGTACCTGTGTTCACAGAACCCTCGACAACTGATGCACAGTGAATCAGCTAGACATTTTTGTTTTATTTTATTGTTTTGTTTTGTCTTGTCCGTCTTTGCTTTTCTTTAGTGCTGGAAATGGAACCCAGGTTGTCTCACATACTAGGCAAGTGCTGTACCACTGAGCTACTCCTTCAGCATAGATTTTTTTGTTTTAGGATGGTTTGATTTTCTTGACAGCTCCAGCTCTGACTTGTGGCAGGTAAACATCATAGTTTCTTCTGCACAGAGGGTAAGTAATAAAAGGTGAGGAGCAATGCAGTCTGGCTAAATATGTCAGGTTGAGCACAAAATAGTATTGGTCCACCCAGAATGGTTGTGCACATCTTCCCTGTTCTCTAAACAGTTGTGTGAGACTTTCTGGCATGAAATTACTCTGAGTTAATAGAGTGATAATCTGAATTTGGGACAAGGCAGTGGGAAAAAAGAAAAGTGCAGAAGTCATATTTTCACAACAGAAGCAGCAAGTATCACTAACAAATTGGATGTGAAGGGCCAGAAAAAGAAACAATAAAATAGGGTCTAGTGGGGCTGAAATGTAGTTCAGTGGTAGAGTGCTTGCCTAGCATGTACAAGGCCCTAAGCTCAAACCACAATATTGTGAAAACAAAGAAACAAACAAACAAAAAAGACTAGACTACAGGGGTAAAGTTCTTGAACATTAACAAAACCATTCAGTGCTGAAAATAATTTTGAATAATTAGAAAAGTGATTATCTCAAAATATTACCATTTAGAAACATCCTGAAAAACACCTTGATTAAAATGCTCAATCATAATTAATCATTTTATTTTGCAAAGAACTGACTTTTTCCTTAGTTGGTGCCAAACCAACTAAGATTGATTTATAGATTTAAAAACAGATTTTTTTAACTTTATGTAACTTAAAATCCATAAGCACCTTCATCTGTTATAGCAAATTTTCCCTTGAATCTCTCCTTTCATTCGTTAGCAGTTAAAGGACTCTCATGGCTCCAACATTCATTAATGCCCTCATTCAAAAATAAGATTTTTGGTTAATTAGTTGCTTCAAACTTGCCTTCCTCTTAATATTTTCATTCTAAAAGAGAATGATCTAAAGCAAAAATTTATTAGATTTTTTAACATCTGGTTTAAATTTACCTTCAAAAGAAATGAGTATTTGAGATCTTGAAACCTAATCTTAGTCCTAGACATATGTCCTTAAAATCAGAGCCAAAGAGAACTTAGAAAATGTAAGTTCTTAGTACAAGGAGCAGGAACTGCTCTTTCCACAAAAGGACTAAGGCAATATAAATTAAGACATGAACCCACAGCATCCTGGAAAATTTCATTGGACATTTGAGTCTACCTGTCATGGAAGTCAGATAAAATCTAGAACTACATCTAGGTAGGAAAGGAACACTTTTTCAAACATGTTACAAATACTAAAATATTAATCAGTTTTCTAGTCCCCTTCCAAATAACAATACACTGTAATCAACAGACTTTCCCATCACCACCTGCCATTTATCCAGGGAAGTCTTACTGTTTTTCAATATTCCAAGTAGATTATTGTCAGACTCTTTAGATAACTATGCAAACTTTCAAGATGACTGACTGATTGATAGATGTTATATTCCAGAAAAATGGAAAATACATTTTTTTCATGTTTCTTCTGCATGTGTCATTTATAAAGGATTGTTGTTGTTTATAAAGTTATTATGCAGAAGTATAATTATCCTAGTTATTCTACCTGGAGGTGCTCCTAAGCTGTGGTTGGGAGAAGAAAAAAATTTTTCTCTTCCTTTCAAGTTTAAATTTTCCTTCAAATTAAATCAATAGTGACAGTTTCCACATTTGTTATAAATGGGATAGGAAAGAATGGATTCTGCAAACTTACCTTCTCAACCCAGAAAACAAAGAATCTGTTTCAACAAGAACAAATTAAGGCTGATTCTGTCCCTCCCCTACACCTACCATCAAGGGCAGGAGAACTATTTTGACAGAAGTGAGAGGCAGCTACTTCCTAAAATTAATTTGAATGTTTTACTCCTGAATTGGTAGACTGCAATTAACATGAATCAACAAATTAGTTAACTATCACAAAGAAATGAGTGATTCCAAATAGTCCCAAAGGCCCCCTCTTCCACAGCCAAACAACCTGAATCAGCTTTGCCTCAAATAGATAGATCTCTTTAGAAACTGAAAGACTGCATTTATTCCTTCATTTTATGAATATTTACCAGAAACTCTCTAGGTGCAAGGCATTCATTTAATTCCCAGTCACTTCTAATGAAGTAACTTCTCAGGAAAATTGACATTAAGACCATGGCAAAGTGCTATTTATATCTTGCTGCACATGAAGATGTTCCTGAGTGAGCCAATTCAAAGAACTTTAGGTAGAGGCATACAAGAAAAGAAACAGGAACAGTAAGGAAATACCTGGTTTAAATCATAGGGCTGATCACACGGCTTATCAAGATGGATAATGAACTTCCCAGAGTGGCTGTAAATCTTATTCTGCATTCAGGTGCTCTCCTAACCCAGGGTTGGCAGCTGTTTTCTTTATCATTCCTGGAATTCTATTGTCAGTTTCTCTTGAGAATTGAACAGTTTTGATGGAACCACCTACTCCGAAAGAAATACTGCCAGGGAGAAAAGTGTTCAGCATGACCACTAGAAGAAAGAAAAGGAGAGAAGTTGTTAAAATGCAGTCAACATGGCATTCCCCAGGCTCTGGTATAGACCTGAGCATTAGAGGACAATCTAATCTCTATGTACTGTCACTGAGAGTGGAGAACAGTGCAATAATCAACGGACAACTGTTTAGCTTAATCTAGAAGGTACACTGTCCCTACAGAAGTGCATCTACAAGTGAACCAGGAAAGATGAACTATATGGCTATAGTAACATTGCTCCTAATAGCCTCAAACTGGAAATAATAACAGTAATTGGAAATAAAGCCTACAACAGTGGAATGATTAAATAAGTGGTGGTTTACTCATACAATGTAATTGTATAGTGCGGTGAAAACGGACCACCTGCACAAACATGTAACAAGATTTCACAAACTTACTGCCAAACAAAAGAAACAGCCCAAATTCCAAAAGTACACTTTCATTTGTGCAAAGTACAAAAACAGAAAAAAAAAAACAACGTTGTTTAGGAGTACCTACTTAGTTTATGTATTATACAGAAAAACAAGGAAGAAACCACCATAAGGAAAGAAGAGTGTCAAAACTAGAGCAGAGAGGCAGAGATAATGACTGGCATGGAGCATGAGGGGAGAGTCCAACCATAAGTGATATGCTATTTCTTGACCTCAGTGGTAGTCACAATGGTGTTCTCCTTATAATAACTTAGTAAGCTACATATTTATATACTATGCAGGCTTCCATACATTTCATAGTAAAGAAGACTCTGTATCTATCCACTGATTCCCACTAACTTCTAATGTCATTAAACAGGACAAATTTCAGGATTAGAGAAAAAGCTGTCTATTGCTGTATAAATGTTTATTGCATTCCTGAAGATGACTAAAAAACATCTGGGTTGTTATTTGTCTTTGCTCCATTGTTTGGTAATTGCAGGTGCTTTTACAGCTGACAGACACATGAAAACCTTCAGCTCCCCCAGCAACTCCAGCACCATCACTGGCTTCATCCTCCTGGGCTTCCCTGGGCCCAGGGAGGAGCAGATCCTCCTCTTTGTGCTCTTCTCCACTGTCTACCTCCTGACCCTCATGGGCAATGGCTCCATCATCTGTGCTGTGCACTGGGATCACAGACTCCACACCCCCATGTACATCCTGCTGGCCAACTTCTCCTTCTTGGAGATCTGGTATGTCACCTCCACAGTCCCCAACATGTTGGCCAACTTCCTATCTGACACCAAGGTCATCTCCTTCTCTGGGTGCTTCCTCCAGTTCTATTTCTTCTTCTCCTTGGGCTCTTCAGAATGCTTTTTCCTGGCAGTTATGGCATTTGATCGGTACCTGGCCATCTGCAGGCCCCTACACTACCCTACTGTTATGACCAGACGTCTCTGCACCAATCTTGTGGTCAGCTGCTGGGTACTTGGCTTCCTCTGGTTCCCAGTCCCTATCATCATCATTTCCAAGATGTCCTTCTGTGGATCCAGGATTATTGACCACTTCCTGTGTGATCCAGGTCCTCTATTAGCCCTCACCTGTTCCAGAAACACTGTTATTGAGTTGACAAGCTCCACCTTAAGCTCCCTACTTTTATTTATCCCCTTTCTCTTCATCATGGGGTCTTATGTCCTTGTTCTCAGAGCTGTATTGAAGGTCCCATCAGCAGCTGGAAAAAGAAAGGCCTTCTCCACCTGTGGGTCTCACCTGGCTGTGGTCTCACTCTTCTATGGCTCAGTAATGGTCATGTATGTGAGTCCAACATCTGAGCATGACGCTGGGATGCAGAAGACTGTGACTCTGTTTTATTCTGTCTTTACTCCACTCATTAATCCTGTCATATATAGTCTGAGGAACACTGATATGAAACATGCAATGAAGAAATTACTGGGAATATAACCTTAACAGTCTGTTTAAAAGATTATGAAACAGAATCTGATTTTACCTTCTTTTTTAAAAACAAAATTAACTGATGTCATTCAGAAAATTGTTCATTTTTTTTACATATTTATTTTTTACTTATCATTTGCTTGTTTTATTTAATTTTTACTTTTATTCATTTTACCTATTTATATATTTTTATTCCTTTATTGTTTTCTAGAATTTGTGGGCTACAAGTTTTCTCAAATATATACAAATTTTACAAATGATAAAGTCATCAATTAAAAACATTTAGTCAAACTTGTTGGGGAAATAAAATTAAAAACAAATCTGCCAACACAGAAAACTTCCAGTTTTGTTATTGAAATAGCAATAAACCATAAATCGATATTCAGTATAGACAACCCAATAATTGATTTGCAACTTAGAAGTTAGCCCACCAAAGTCAGGCTCCTCTCCTCCCACAGAAACAGGGAAATGAAAGCTCTGTCTTCCTTGTTGATTACATGTCAAAGACACATTCCCAGGTACTTGAGAAAGATAATCCTGGGTCATAAAGCTGACCAAAAACTTGAACTTTTAAAGTTTTACACTTTACATTTTTTAAAGTAAATAATTTAATTACAAGTTTTCTAAAGTTAATGGTCTAAGAAAAAGGAGAGGAGAAAATCTCTTCCTTTATTTTCAACAGAGATAATTAAGCCTTTCATATTTTTATTGCATTTGCCTTTATGTGTTACATAAAACCATAACACTAGGACAAAACCTGAAGTTTTCCACTAACCTTTAAGCAGCAACAAATTATCTTTATTCCTTTAGATGAGTTTATATTCTGTCCTCTAAAATATCTGTTAAGACAACAAAAATTAATATCTCAGAAATATGTAAATATGTTCAGATAACTTAAAAATACCATTGACACAATAGAAAAAGTGCCAAATATACGAAAAAATCGAGTCAAACTTTTAAATATCTAGTTAACAGTAAAAGTTTTTAAGTATCTAAAAAGACATTCTATTTTTTTGATAAGGAGAGAAATACAAATAAAAGTGTAAATAAGAACACCTCTTTTTTCCCCAAAATTGACAAAGTCAAAATGATGTTGGGAAAAACAACAGTCTTATACTTTGCTAGTACAACATAAATTGGTACAGTTTCTAGAAGGACATTTTGCAATATCTGTCAAATTAAATGACATTCCCTTTGAAGTGCAATTTCACTCTTAGATATTTATCTTACAGTGCAGCATAAACACATGAAAAATGGCATCCATGCAAGAATAACGACTGCTGCTTCTAACAGCAATTGGAACCATCTAAATTCCCATTAATTAAGGATTAATTAGGTAAATTATTGAATACCCTTGAAACAGAAAACTATAAAACTTTTAAATGAGTCTCTGTACATGTCTTTTAATGTGAAACTATCCCCAAGACAAATTGTTAAAAGAAAAGCAAGATGAAGGAAATCTTTATCCTGGGTTCCTTAATGAAGAAAGACTATATAGATATGCACGTATTTGTGTTCATAAATGCATAATTAGTTCATTCAGAAAAAAGAGAGAGAGAGAGAGAGAGAAGAAGCTGGGCATGGTGGCACACATTGGTAATTCTAGGACTGGGAGGCTGAGGCAGGACGATTTCAAGTTCAAAACCAGCCTCAGATACTTAGCAAGACCCTCTCTTAAAACAAAAATTCGAAAACAGGTTGGGGATGTGTCTCAGTGGTTGAACACCCCTGGTTTCAAACCCTGGTACCAAAAAAAAAACAAAAATGAGGTTGAGGGGAGGAGGAAAATGAGGAGGAGAACCTAGTAACAATGATTACTTTGGGGAAAGAAAATCAAGTCTGGTAATAAGGAAACATTTTCACTATATATGCTCTTATAATTTTTAGATTTCATTCTATGTGAAATGAATTTCATTGAAACATACATTAAAATAACATTTAATGTAAGAATTTTTTTAAAAATCTTCTAGAATTATACCATTATAAAATTAAAACCAGAGAAACATTTCTTCATAATTATTTGATAAACCAGAAACAGGGCTGATTATTGATGGAAAATGAAAAAAAAATTGGTGAAGTCTTGGTGTCATCTCACTCAAATTCTCTGTGTTGAGACAAAGTGGAAAATGTTTTCCTCCTCTGATGACCTGTAAGAGTAAATAAACTAGGAAAAATTGAAAGTTTTTTTTTTTTATAATTTTATGTTATCTTCCTCCATGGTCACTTAGTCATTTAAAAAAAAATAGACACATTCAATGTTCTAGGCATGAGCTAGTGATTAAATCATTTATTTATTTATAAATGAATTTATAAATGAATAAGACATTATTTCCTTCCCTGTGGGGTTCATAAACCCATGGTAGACAAAGCAAGTTGCTCTGCAAACAAAGAAATTACAGTTGCTGTGGGAGCAAGCAGAAGAATAGCAAAAACAAAAGCCCGGAGTACTAAGGGGTGAGAAAGCATGGAAAGTTCTGACAATGCATCTAGCTGTTCGCTCTCCGTTTACAAATATATCGCAATACACAAAATAGAAGTGTTCCCAGAATGTGTCCACATGACCAGTGTGTCCAGCGTGATTCATAGTTGGCCACACCTACTGATTTATTAATGGACACCCTTCATCAAAATAAATATGGTTCTGAGATGTAATAGAATTCCTAATTCAACAAATAGATACAAATACCCAGGTAGATGTAAAGTGAAATGGAGTGTAGTAAGAAAATATGTCATTTGGGTATCCCAAGATAAAAACTAATCTTCAAAGGACATCAAAGTGCAAATATCATGCTGATATTTAAAGCATTGTGCTCAGAACTTATTTTCCTCTGAGCCAGAATCACATCATTTGAACTGTTTCTTGTGTATTTAACCTGATTTTTATGGATTCAATATTTAATTTTCTTTTTAACTCAAGGAATATTCTGACACCTATTTCTGTTTAAGGAACACTTAATGCAATAATTTTTTCACCCACAGTAAAAAATAGCTTGGTCTTTTCTCAAAGTAAAAATCATAAATATTGGGCTGGGGTTGTGACTCAATGGAAAAGCCCTTGCCTGGCATGCATGAGGCACTGGGTTCCATCCTCAGCACCACATAAAAATGAATAAATAAAATAAAGGTGCTATGACCATCTATAGCTAAAAAATATTTTAAAAAATCATAAATATATATTGTAATAATTCTGGAAACAGTAAAGTACAAAAATATTTAAAGCTACCTAAAATCTTGCCATTCTGAGTAATTGCCACTAATATTTTAGTGAATAGTTTTCCTTGTGTTCTAAAACATACACACACACACACACACATACACACACACAAGTGCAATTTTACATGAGTAGGACATTGTACAGACTGTTCTTCTGGTAACTCCCTGCTACTCTCCACTACCATCATGTTTTCCTTCAGTCTATTTCTTACTCCACTACCTTCCATCTCTGCTAGATAAGCAACATTGATATCCCAGGATGAACTTATGCTTAACACTATACTCCATGCTTCTAATTATATATAAATATTTATTATTATATACTCAGGGTTTTTGGTTGTTTGATAAAAATCAAATCATGCTACATAGACATCTCCCTGTCTTGTTTTTGCACTTAACCTTACAATATGCAAATCCCTCCAAGATAAGATTAAGTATACAAAATAGTTTTGCTTTTCAAATAGGCCAGAGATGGATAATAAACAAAATCAGGGCCCTACAACAAAGCAGGAAAAATTGTTCATGTGCTCCAACTAATAGTCATTCCACAAATGACATGTCCAAAGAACAGGTTTCAAGTCCTTACTGAATAACCAATCATTGAGAAAGTATAAGACTAGAGACTTTATGGAGAATATCACCATAACGATGTGATTTATCTTCTTAATTTATACTAAATGTCCAGAGGTATAAATCATATACAACACCATTGTGGTTCACATAACATAGACACCACCATCAAATGAAACCCAAGGGTAGAATAGGCACTTTGATGACTAGCTACTGATAGCATCTGAAGCATAACTCTTAGTTAGCATCAATGCAAAAATGATGGGGCATAGGCGTAGTACAAGGCTATCGGTGGACCCCTGTGTAGTGGATGCTGCAAAGTGCCCTCCAGACCTTTCTTCAGGACCAAAATACTCATTACCCTCCCAGCTGCCAGGAGTATATATACTGACGAGGCTGCCTGCAGAATCCCTTGCCAGAAATTGCCCTAAGTCAAAGGAACTAGCCTTATCATTGACTAACTCCCTCCCCAGGGGCAGCTATTATCCAATGATTGGTCAGTACTGGTGTAAAAAGCCCGGACACTCAAGGTCAAGGAATGCCACTCCAGCTCCAGAGCTCCATGTGGCATCAGCTGAGGCTTTTGTTGCAACTTCTTCACAGTTCACTTCTCTTCCATCCTTCTTTCTTCACTCCCTTATAGGTGTCCCCAAGAGAGCCTAGAGAAATTCAGAATAAACCTTCTGCAAACAAATCACTGGGTTCGTTTCCAAGGAATGCAACCTATAAAATACCATGTCACTTAGAAAGAAAACAAGGATTGAGTGAGGAAATCAATGAACAAAGAGAGACAGACATGTCAGTCTACAACAGAGCCTCAGAAGTGAGGATGGGGTAGGACAGGGGGTGGCAGACAGCCACGTGCTGACCAACTTGCATGATGAAATGGAAAGGAAGTAAAACGGAGTGAAGCAGACAGAAAATGAAGTGGTCTTGGTTATTGGGGGAAAAAATTGAACAGCATATCAGAGACTATACAAGCAACTTAAAAAATCATAGTAACTACGCCAGCCAGCTCACAGTGTGCTGAAGTGTTGTACTTCCCAAAAAGATTCTCCAGTGCTGTCAGGAGAGAGAGTCAACCCCACCTTACTCCCTCCCCCTCCCTACAGCCCCACCCTAATCCCTTCCAGCCTCCTGTAAATGCTGGCAGCAAAAGAACTAACCCACGATTTGCCGGCACACCGCTTTTAGGTGTAAGGGCAATCTTCGCTGGCCAGCTAAAATAAAGGCTGCTTTTGGCTTTATGTGATCGACTTGGATGATTTTAATTTCTTTTGCTACAACAGAAGTTCAACTTGTTCTTCAGTCCTCCAAGAATTGTGCAACCTCAAACAACTGACTTAAACCTCTAGGCCTCAGTTTCCTTCCCTACAAAAAAATAAACAGAACATCTGCCCTATCTAAATCATAGTCAGGAGTAATCAAACATGATTAACTCCTACACAAACAGCAATTTGAATTATCATAATTATACAATAATTCCTTATATTGAGCAAAAATTAGAGGGACTCAGTCAACTTTTAATTTACTAATTAGACTTGAACATGTAGTGTGTACAGTTTAATCAATCTCCTAAACTAATCACTTTAAAGTTAAATTCCTGGGAGATAAAATGACAATACAGAAAAGATATTTCTGCTGATGGTGTAGTAATTTGCCATCAGAATTTGATGTTCAGAACTGCTTCTAATTTATCCAGAGAGATGTTAATTCATTCTTGTTTGAATGAAGAATTCAATTAACAAGAATGTTAATTCATTCTTGTTTAATCCTATTTCCGTTTTAACATTTTATCAATTTAGTTAAAATAACCTATTTAAATGATTTAATCAAGTTTATCTCAGAGTATTTTCCTAGTATGTTCAACTCCAGAACTGCAAAAAAGAAAAAAAAAAAAGTAAATAATCACGAGACTTTTAAAAAATCACTGAATTTGCCACTATGCATCACACTGACATATCAAAAACATTAGAATAACTTGGTTCTGATACTTCTCTGGGCTCCTTCCATAGGCGCATTATTTGTCTAATAGCCCTCCTGGGACATCCATGAGCAGTTAGTGTCATTCACTCAGCCTGGGGGAGGAAGGGAGGATGTGTCCATGCACCCTGCTCTAACTAGCACTTGACTACATGGTTAAGCAGAGAATCTACACACCAAATGTTCCTAGTGGAGAGAAAAAAAGAGGGGGGTGGGAAAGACCATTGAAAACTGAATATTTCAAAATCTCAGGAGTTAGAGCCCCATTTCACTTCAACTTGGTATAAATGAGACTAAAGAAAGGAGGCTCTTCAGGCACTCCATTGTTATCTGAGTGTTCTCCCAACTTAAGAACATTTGCACATGAACACCTGGGGCACCTCACTAACTCCCACACCATCACTTGATCCACCATTCCTCTTGCCCACAGAGGTACAAATCCTCTTCTTGGTGCTCTTTTCTATTATCTACCTCCTAAGAGTCTTGGGGACTGGTTCATCTGTGTCGTGTGCTGGGATCAGAGACTTCACTGTTCCATGTAAACCCTGCCTGCCAACTTCTCTGATTCATTCCACTATCTTTCCTTTTCCTATCCCATTTCCTTCCCTCCATTCCCCATTGTCAATTCTGCTTCACTTCTATTCTTCCCTTCACCCCCACCCCTTTACTGTGGGTTAGCTTCCACATATCAGAGAAAACATTTGACTTTGGTTTTGGGGACTGGCTTATTTCATTTAGCATGATGGTCTCCAGATCCATTCATAATTTTATTCTTCTTTATAGTAGAGTCATATTCCATTGTGTATATGTACCACATTTTCTTTATCCATTCATCTGTTGAAGGGCATCTAGGTTGGTTCCATAGCTGAGCTATTGTGAATTGAGCTGCTATAAACATTGATGTGGCTGCATCACTATATTATACTGATTTTAAGTCCTTTGGCTATATGCCAAGGAGTGGGATAACTAGGCAAAAGGTGGTTCCATTCCAGGTTTTCTGAGGAATCTCCTTACTGCTTTCCAGAGTGATTGCAAAACTTTGCAGTCCCACCAGCAATGCCCTTTCCCCACATTTTCACAAACCTTTCTTGTTATTTGTATTCTTAATAATTGCCATTCTGACTGGAGTGAGATGGCATCTCAGCGTGGTTTTAATTTGCATTTTTCTGATTGGTAGTGATGTTGAACATTTTTTCATGTATTTGATGACTACTCATATTTCTTCTTCTGTGAAGTGCCTGTTCAACTTCTTTGCCCATTTATTGACTGGGTAATTTAGGGTGTTTTTGGTTTTAAGTTTTTTTAGTTCTTTATATATCCTAGAGATTAATGCTCTGAGGAGCAGGTAGCAAAGATTTTCTGTCATTCTGTAGGCTCTCTCTCTTCATGCTCTTGATTTCTTCCTTTGCTGTGAAGAAGCTTTTTAGTTCTATGCCATCCCATTTATTGATTATTGATTTTACTTCTTGTACTTTAGGAGTTGTGATAAGGAAGTCAGTTCCTGAGCAGACATGTTGGAGTGTTGGGCCTTCATTTTCTTCTAGTATGTGCATGGTTTCTGATCTAATACCTAGGTCTTTGATCCTTGATCCACTTTGAGCTAAGATTTATGCAGGGTGAAAGATAGCAGTTAAATTTTATTCTATTGCATATGGATTTCCAGTTTTTGTGGGTTTGTCTCTGTGTCTTCTATTCTGTTCCATTGGTTTTCTTGCTTGTTTTGGTGCCAATACCATGCTGGTTTTGTTAGTATAGCTCTATAGTTTAATTTTAGGTTTGGTATTGTGATGCCTCCTGCTTCACTTTTCTCACTAAAGATTGTTTTGACTATCCTGGGCCTCTTATTTTCCAAATGGATTTTACAACTGTTTTTTATATTTTCATGAAAAACATCATTAGAGTTTTTATGGAAATTGCATTGAATCTGTATAGTGCTTTTGTAGTATGGCAATTTTGACAATATTGATTCTGCCTATCCAAGAACACGGGAGATCTTTCCATCTTCTAAGGCCATCCTTAATTTCTTTCTTTAGTGTTCTGAAATTTTCATTGGAGAAGTCTTTCTCCTTTTTTATTAGATTGATTCCCAACTATTTCATTTCTTTTTGAGGCTATTGTGAATGAGATGGTTTTCTTGATTTCTCTTTCAGATGATTTGGCATTGGAGTATAAAAATACAGTTGATTTATGAGCATTAATTTTGTATTCTGTTACTTTGCTGAATTCACTTATAAATTTTAGAAGTTTTCTGGTGGAGTTTTTGGGTCTTCTAAATATAGAATTATGTTGTCAGCAAATAGAGCTAGTTTTAGCTCTTCTTTTCCTATTCATATCCCTTTTATTCTATTATTTTGCCTAGTTGCTCTGGCTAGAGATTTAAAGACGAGGTTGAATAGAAGTGGTGAAAGTGGGCATCCCTATCTTGTTCCTATTTTTAGAAGGAATGCTTTCAGTTTTTCTCCGTTTAAAATGATGTTGGTCTCAGAACAAATAGACCACTTTTTAAATCAAATGAACCTTCAAATGTTAGTACACTTTTGAAAAGATCAAGGTTCTAAAGTACATGTCTAAAAGCAAAGTCATTCTTTTCATAGAATTCTATGGATATCTTTTTAGAGAACTCTATGGATAATGTTTTTTCATCAAAGTTAAACTTTCATATATATATATATGAAATACATATATTAATATGTATATTTATGTATATATATTTAGTTGTAGGTGGACACAATACCTTTATTTTATTTTTATGTGGTGCTGAGGATCGAATCCAGGGCCTCACAGGTGCCAGGCAAGCACTCTACCACTGAGCCACAACCCCAGCACCAAAGTCAAACTTTCCTATTTTAAAAATTAAAGTAACTACCTTAAAGTACAAATAAATAATAGGATGGAATAAGAATCGTTGAACTTTAAATGACAAGTACTTATGAGTCTCTACACAAGATTTTTAAACATTTTTTATAGAAAAAATTAAAAATCGTTTTCAGAATCTGATCTGAGCTCATGATGAGCATGGAATTGAACTGTTGGAGTCTGTAAAACCACAATGAACAAAAAGAGAAACAGAAGTTAGTTACACCCTGATTTTTTGCCTGCTATTATTTTTTTTTTTTTTTGGGGGGGGGAACCGGGAATTGAACTCAGGGGCACTTGGCCACTGAACCACATCCCCAGCCCTATTTTGTATTTTATTTAGAAACAGGTTCTCGCTGAGTTGTTTAGGGCCTCGCTAAGTTGCTGAGGCTGGCTTTGAACTCGCTATCCTCCTCCCTCAGCCTCCCGAGTCACTTGGATTACAGGTGTGGGCCACCATGCCCAGCCACCTGCTGTTATTATTAACACTAGTATGTTATGGTGTACAAATGTCTGCAGCTTTGTCTTTAAAAGTAGAACACTAGAAATATAAATGAATAGAAAGAATGCTATGTAGATAGAACATCATCAACTCTTTTGAAGGATGTTGTTTCGTAACTTTTTATGACAAGTTTCCCCTGCAAGGGATATACTTTTACATAATCATTATCAGGAATATAAATTCAAGCCAAAGGATTATTGAAAGTTGATTGACATTTACAATGATTTTTCCATCTAAATGTGATAAATGGTGAAGAGATGTCTAAGTCAACACAATATACTCTTCACCACATTATGCATCTGTTCATAATATCAATGAATTCCCAAGTCTAATAAGAGGGACCAGAAGTGTTTGGAAAGACAAAGAAATACAAGCATAGCAACACATGAATATTCTTGCACAGAATTAATTTGTAAGCCTGTCACACCTGAATTCAACTCTTTCGGTTATCACCCCACAGAGGTGGAGTTTCCTTTCAAAATAAGGGTGTTCTTTCATGCCTTTCATAGGGTGAAATGATTCACTCAACAAATACACGACTGAAATTGTGTGTGCCTAAACGTGGCTAGGGCACAGGAGAAAAGCACTGGAAATTCTGAGGCAAGACTTGCAAGATACGACAATGATGCTGTGTTGCTGGCGCCTCCCTACCCAGGCTCAGGACTCAGTGTAATGCTATGGACTGAGGAAACTATGAAGTTTAAGATAAAAATTTCTTCAAGGAATACAAAGGGACAGACTATGAGTCACACTTAAAAACTACTCTTTTATTGGGAAAGAAGAAAACTTGAAGCCCAGTGGCAGCTTCTCTGTACACTGCTGCAGCTTGGCTCTGCTATGATCCCTTGAGTACCCTCAGGCTTAGTAAGTGTCCCATGAAGGGCAGGCTTCCTCAGTAGAACTGTTGTGACTCAGAAGCTCTGACTGAAAGAAGAGGAAGGAAGATCATTGAGGAGGCCATGGTGGTCTCAGAAGGGTGTGATTCCTGTTGAAAATACACAGCCCCCATTGGCTGAGGTCCATTACTCCCCAGTCCATCTCCTCTTCTTCCAAGGGATGGAAGATATGTCCTCAGAATTCACAACTGAAATCAACTCATCAGAAGACCAAAAAAAAAAATTCTTGCAATAGAGACAACTTCTGTGTATTTTGTTTGACATTGAGCATATGATATGTATTCTGAATAGGTTTGGTGAGTGATTGACAAATCTATTGATGGCATTACTGGCCATCTCTGAGAGATTAAACCCAATAAAATAGGTATTCCTTCCTTCCCCACTGGGGACTATCAAAGCAGAAATAAAGGCACAAGTTCTCCAAAGAAGAATGGAAGTTGTCAAGGGAATAGCTAGTAGAGAGCTGTCTCTTGGTACTGTTCTTCGAGAAGTAGTAAATGAATCCTCAAGGAGCAAAGGTCAGGCTCTACCTATAATCCCAGGATCCTGCAACATACATATTCACTGATTCTCATCCCAGCCTATTTCACACCTCCTCTCCAGCTGCTTATTACAAAGACAACTACCCCATTCCCAGAAAAGCCTGCAAGAAGGTGATTGAGAAGTTTCACTTGGGATTCTCTTTTCTGCTTCAGGAAAGAAGGTAGTGTAGTATTAAATGAGAGATAATATTAAAATACAACTGGATAATCTATAATTCTGGAAAAAAGTCCCCTGCTAACACTACCATAGTTTTACACAAAGCATTTACTATTTATTGTATATCAGATACTGACAAAGTGTTTCTACATTGTCAATTCTCTATCTCATTCAGCACTCATTATAACGACCCTTTGGGAAGGCATCACTCTTTCCACTAAACACTTGAGGAACTATGTTGCAAGAAATAATTGGTTTGTAGAATTGCTATAATTAGACAATGTAAATGCTGAAATCCAAATTCCAGGGCTCCATCTTCCAATCCAGCACTGCTTATAGTGTATCACAGCTGCCTACCACTTGTCATCAATGGGTGACACTTATTATCAAAGGAGTTCATGAAAGAGCTTATACAATGGGACAGAGGGCTGGATAGCACTGACTGGATGTCAAGCACTTGACAAATATTACTTACATAATCCTCAGATTACCATATGTAATCAGTTCTCTTACTCTCTCTACTTTCCAGAAGAGGAAACCAAAGCATTAAAAGGTTAATAATTTGCATAACATCTACAGCCCGGAAGAGATGGAGGCAGGATTCACACCTAGATGGTCAAGCTCCACAGCATGTCATCTCTAGGCCAGGTAGGTCAAAGGTTCTGCTGATATGCTTATTGTCTGGACTGGTTGCTGAGAGAGGTTAACCAAGACTTCCCCACTACCCTAGTCCCTAGGTCTGAGTTTTAGAAGAAAAGAAAGTATCAGTGAAAAGTACCCAGATTGTTAAATTATCATCCAGAAATTGGCATGCAGAGATGGACTTTGCACACACTACCTGGGCCATGGTGCCCTCTGCAGCCATCTCAGGAGGAACCTGTCAATTCACACTGTGACCTGCTAACCCAACATCTGCTTTCTATACTTAGGTTGAAAGAGAATTATCCTCAATTGTGTACTTCATATGTAATTCATACAATGTTCACCAAATATTTCCACCCCATAATTATATATCACTTCTAGATTTGCAAGTCTAGCTGTTCCGTGTGGTCTGAAAAATCCCACATAAACACCTTAGAGGTTAATAAGATTAAGAATTATATAGCACAACCCCATTTTCCATTTAAGAAACTAATACACCAAAATGTTTAAAACCTATGTTAGCAAGTTTGTTGTTTGATAATTTAAATTCCACTCTTCTACCCCGTTACCCAATTTATCAGTTGGAGAAATAATAAGCTAAAATGGAATGGTTTCCACTACTAAGAACATTCTATCTCTGTAATCCCCTATCAGATGAATTCTATGAATTTTGTATCAGCACTATGTTAACTTCAGAAAATACAGACTTCTTAAATTACACATTCTTGAAACTTTTACTCATCTTTTTTGTTTGTTATTAGGTTCACGTTATAAAAATCACTTTCATATAATTTTATAATATTATTTTAAGGCTTGGAACTTTTTTTTCAAAATATCTTTTATTGATATGTATTTTAAAGGGTTTTTATTATCTTCCTTATTATGCATGCATTTTCCAAAGCTTCTATGATAAACATTTTATAGTAAGAAAAGTGTTTTTAATAAAAAGAGAGTAGAACTATTCAGTTACACAAGCATTTGTAAACACCCAGTATGTCCTAGAAACTATAATAAAACAATGAATTCTTCAAACAAGGCAGACAGATAAGTGAAGAAATAAAAGAGTTTCAGATTTTAATAAGTTCCAGAAAGAAAATACATAGGAAGTTACAAACACAGAAAAGGTAGAGAAGCTTACAGAGGGTGCTCAAAAAAGCTCTCCATGAGGAGAGAATACCTGGGACACAAACTGAAGAAGGAGCTCTAAATGAGATTTCCAGACCTGGTCAGAGAAGGATGTGGCTTATTCTGGGACTGAAAGAAGGCCCATATAACTGAAGAAATGGGAAAAGGGAGGCAGACCAGGAAAGAGGCAGGAAGAAGAAAGGAAGTTAGTAGAAATAGGCAGAGGTTGGATTATTCAGGGGCCCATGCACCACAATCAAGACTTGAATTTCATGCTAGGTTGAAGAAGTTACTAAATATTTTTATGCAAAGAAAGGAGAAAATCTGATCTACACCCATTAAAAGGTCAGTGTGGCTGCTGTATAGAGAAGGTGCAGTAAAGAAGCAGATAGATCATTCAGGAAGCCATTGTAGTGATCACTAGCTTGAACCCAGGGTAGGAGGTGGTGGCTGGGGAAAGAGAGAACCAGATGAGTCAAGGCACATTCTGAAAATAGTCACAAGGATTTATGACTGGGTTATATATGGAGGATATGAGAAAGGGAAGAGGGACAGTGTTTGAAACAGAAAGGAGAAAGAGACCTCAAATATTTACTCAACTATTCATCCATCTGGTAATAAAAATAATAATTTTAACTTTCAGGATACCTATTCAGGGGGTCTTAAGCTATACCTTTTCAGGTAGTTTTTCCTCAGTAAATTTGATAATTCACTCATGATATGCATAAATAATATTATTAGTGATGATAAATGCACAGGTTAGGTTAAATACAGTCACTGTCCAATAATATTTTAGGTGATATCAAAAAGTCCCAGAGGCAAGGTGGGAGGGGAGAGTGCTGGGAAGTGATATTGGCCAAATTATATTGTTATATTGTGTGCATGTATGAATATGTAACAAAAAAATCCCATCACTATGTACAACTATAATGCATCAATTTAAAAGTTCCATATTCTTTTTCTTTTGTTTTATTTCTTGTTTTGTTTATGCAGTGCTGGGGATCAAACTGGGACCTCCTGCCTCTAGGTGAACACTCTTCCACTGAGCTACACCCCAACCCAAATGTCCCACATTTTTGTTCCCTACAATATCAAGACTAACAAGCAGCTGCATTGGGTGATGGTTTATCATACAAAGGAAGTGCACTTCTCCATTTCATTTTCTTAAATTTATAAACCCTTCTAAATGCAAGAATTTTGCATATTCCCAATCATCTCCATGACACTGTTCCTTTAAATAGCAAAAATCTCTACTTTTATAAAGGCATTGACCAAGAAAAGAATTGAACTAGAATAGTTAGTTCAAGGGGAAAGAAAAAGAGCCATGACTGGGAGAGTTACATGAACTAAGGATTTTAATTTGCTTTGTTCACTAGTATATGCCCAGTGCTTATGAGAAATACCTAGCAAACATAAATGCTCAATAAATATTAAATTAATAACAAATAAATTTCAGCTTCTTTTATAGAAAAAAAAAGTCTCACTGCTATTCCTAGAATATTCAGTAATAGCAGGTGCTTTTACAGCTGACAGACACATGAAAACCTTCAGCTCCCCCAGCAACTCCAGCACCATCACTGGCTTCATCCTCCTGGGCTTCCCTGGGCCCAGGGAGGAGCAGATCCTCCTCTTTGTGCTCTTCTCCACTGTCTACCTCCTGACCCTCATGGGCAATGGCTCCATCATCTGTGCTGTGCACTGGGATCACAGACTCCACACCCCCATGTACATCCTGCTGGCCAACTTCTCCTTCTTAGAGATCTGGTATGTCACCTCCACGGTCCCCAACATGTTGGCCAACTTCCTATCTGACACCAAGGTCATCTCCTTCTCTGGGTGCTTCCTCCAGTTCTATTTCTTCTTCTCCTTGGGCTCTTCAGAATGCTTTTTCCTGGCAGTTATGGCATTTGATCGGTACCTGGCCATCTGCAGGCCCCTACACTACCCTACTGTTATGACCAGACGTCTCTGCACCAATCTTGTGGTCAGCTGCTGGGTACTTGGCTTCCTCTGGTTCCCAGTCCCTATCATCATCATTTCCAAGATGTCCTTCTGTGGATCCAGGATTATTGAACACTTCCTGTGTGATCCAGGTCCTCTGTTAGCCCTCACCTGTTCCAGAGCCCCAGTGATGGAATTCTTCTGGATGATCCTAAGTTCTCTGCTCCTGTTTATTCCCTTTCTTTCCATCATGGGGTCCTATGCTCTGGTCCTCAGGGCTGTATTGAGAGTTCCTTCAGCAGCTGGGAGAAGAAAAGCTTTCTCCACGTGCGGATCCCATCTGACTGTAGTTTCACTCTTCTATGGTTCAGTGATGATCATGTACCTGAGCCCAACATCTGAGCATGAAGCTGGAATGCAGAAACTTGTTACCTTGTTTTATTCTGTAGGAACCCCCTTCATAAATCCTTTGATCTATAGCCTGAGAAACAAAGATATGAAACATGCTCTTCGGAAATTTTTAGGAACATAAAAATTAGGACCTTACTCAAAACATATCCTTGCAGACAACTCAAAAGCAAAAAAAAAAAAATCCTAAATAATCCAATGGAGCAAATTATGTTATATGTGTATAAATATCTCATAATGAACCCACAATTATGCATAATTATAACTTACTAATAAATACAATTTCAGAATGAACAAATAACCTGAACAGATTTCTCAAGAGAGGATATACAAATAGTCAACAAGTATACAAAAAAAATGCTCAACATCCCTAATCATCAGGTAAATACAAATTAAACCACAAAGAGATGTCATCTCTTCCCAGTTACAATTTCTATTATCAAAATTACAAAAAATAACAAATTCTGGTGACAATGTGGGGAAAGGAGAACTTTGATACACTGCTAGGTGGAATATAAATTTGTATGGCCATTATGGAAAGCAGTATGGAAGTTCCACAAAAAAAACAAAAATTGAAAAAATAAATGAAAATAAAAGTAGAAAAAGTAGGACTGCCATATGATTCTGCTGTCCCACTACTGAGTATATCTCCAAAAATAAATAAAATCAGTTTATTTATTATAGCACTCCTCACAGCAGCCAAGATATGTATGTGTATGGAATCATCTATCAATGAATGAATGGATAAAGAAAATATGATGTATATATGCACATATACACCACATATATGTATATATATGCGCATTACATATATACATATATATTACATATATATTATTTAGCCATAAAAAAAGAAGAGATTACGTCCTGTGCAGCACATAGATAGAACTGGAGAACATTATGTTAAGAGAAAGAATCCAGGCACAGAAAGACAAATGATGCATGATCTCACATATGTAAAAGCTGAAACTTTGATTTTCATAGAAGTAGAAACAGAATAGTAGTTATCAGATCCTGGGAAGGATGGGGAGAGGAGGTATTAACATAATATGATTAATTGGTACAGGGATGCAGTTTGAGAAGGAGTAACTTCTAACATTCTACAGCAAAGTAGCATAATGAAGGTGACGACAATGAATTGCATGCTTCAAAATAGCTAGCAGACAGGATTTTGAATGTTGCCAACAAAGAAATGATGATTGATGAAAGTAATATATATGCCAATGACCCTGAGATGATTACAGCTCCTTATATATTTGTATTGCAATATCACATCACACCTTATGTAATGTGTACAATTATTATGTATCATTTTAAAAAATAAAAATCTATTTAAAAATAAAACACATCCTTGGGTAACTGACCTATCTTCACACTTTTTCAGGCAAAAATAAATAGAAATGGGCACCATTCTGAGAATTATTTATGGTATGAAACTTAGCCTACACATAAAATCAAATATATATGAAAATATGTATGTACAGTAATATTTAGTGCAGCATTGTTTGGAACAACAAATTACTGGAAGACATTTAAAAGTCATTCATTGAGACTTGTTTAGATTTATTTATGATGTATCCATACAGTAGAACAAGTCACTTTTTAAATAAGAAAGTTTTAGATGTGGAGCCACCAACCAGCATGATGGTGGATGGCAGCAGATGGACAAGTATGAATAACTGGCCTGAAAGACAGCCTGCAGTGCCTAATTATGCCCAAGAAAAAGAGGAACTGAGGAAAATAGAGAAGGAAATCATACTGAATTGTGTAAGCGCAAAAGAACAGGAGGTAGACCTCAACAGATTCAGAGAAGCCTTCATTCCTTTGTGGACTCAGGCGCCATTTGGGTCCACTTTCCGGATGGGAAATGGCCGTGAGTTACAGAGGGGATTTTGGTTTTATAGGGTACAATGATGTAATCATTGGGAGCTGTGTATGTGCAGTCTTGACATGCAGGAGCTTGTTAAATAGGTTAAAACTTTAATTTAGGAAGGTGGTTGTAAAAAGATTGAAACTCAGTGTTGTTTGGGGAGATAAGAGTCCAGATCCCAGGGATGAGTATTCAAATCTTACCCATTGGTGTTTGCTGTTCTTTTGTTCAGGACTAATTAGTCATGGGGGAAGGTCACGGTTTAGGGCCCAGCATTCAGTATCCACCCCTTTCCCCCAGGGTGCATTGTTCCTTGGCTATCTTCCCCTCCCTCCACTGGTGCCACACCTCTCTCCATTTTTCTTCGGGGGCTATATTGCATGGATGTTATTTTTCCACAACCCTTCAAATTGAGTCTGGATTAACATGCTGGTGCCTATGCAGGGAACAGAGGAGAGCACCATCACACCATATGACTCACTCTCAGGACCCCTTCATTAATTGTAGCCTTGCCACTTATTGTCACATTGAGCAATGGCAGAACGTGACAAATGTCCTCTGAGCCTGGGTTCCTTCCTAGATAAAAGTAAAATTAAATCTACCCATTCTAAACCCCAGGGGCACAGGAAAGATTGAATAAGATCATGATAAACACATTGTTTTAATTGCCATTAAGTCCTAAACAGGGAAAATGGTATTTTTGATGATTATTCCATATTTTGCCTTAGGCTAGGAATATGGGAATAATTTATTCAAGGGTTTATGGTCAACTTTTCATTTAATGTTCAATTGGATTAAAAAGAGGGTATCAAAAACTTAAGATGATTTTCTTAAACAACTCACTTTAAATCTTTAGTAGGTGTATAGACAAGGATAGTTACTATTGAGGTTGTGACTAGAGTTTGACCTGCCTTATCTAGACTAAGGTTGTAATTCCAGGCAGACTCAGGCCATATATAAGTTAAATAGCTCTTATCTGGTCTTGAAACCAAAAGTATTTCAACTTTCAATTTTTTTCATATTTTCAAATATTTCATATACATAATGGATATGTTGAGGATGAGACCCAAATCTCCACAAAAAAACTCATTTATATCTAATATATACTTTATACATACAGCATGAAGGTGATTTTATACAATATTTTTTGTGCGTGTGCATTTTGACTGCAACCCACCACATGAGGTTAGGTGTGGAATTTTCCACTTGTGGCTCAAAAAGTTCTGGATTTTTGAGCACTTGGGATTTTGAATTTTTGTGAATTGGGGATATTCAACCGATATGGCTTAGAAGTGGCTAGCTCTACTGTAAGTCAATGTAAACTAAACTGTCATGTTAGTCTTGTTTATAGACACATCAGAATTAAATGTAAACAGTTAATATAAGAGATTTGAGAAGGAAACTAGTGGAGATTCTTTTTTTTTTTTTTTTGGTTCAATGTACATTCATTACAAAATGTTAGTCACTCTGATATCACCTAGACATGATATCAGAAACATCAAAACTAACTAATTCCAAAAGTCCTCTGGCTTTTTATTTATGTAGCCACCCAATCTGACTCTATTTCCACTCAGTGGACTTGCACAGTTAGTGACACCCTTGTGACCTGAGCAGGTGTCCATGGCAAGTATTGACTCCAGCTCTGCAGTCAGTGTACAGCTTCTGTTCATAGATGTTCAAAGGGAGAGGACAGAGAAAGGAGGGGTAAAATGCTACTTCCAACTATGAGACTCAAAAGTGTCAGGAATTACAGCTTCATCCCACTCCCTAGCTAGGTGTCAATGGGATGACAGAGGACAACTCTGAGCCATTCTATTGACTTTTAGTAATGGCCACATTTTTTATATTTTATAGAGAATGAATATATTTATAACATACCTAACACTATAACTGCCTTATCTCAGCCTGGGGACAGTCAGACCCTCCTCCTTATGTCTGTCTCTATTGTCCACTATAGACACTATACCCCAGACTCCATTGGTAGATGGCCACCAGTTGAACTAAACCATTAGGAGATACCTTCTGGAGATAGAAGAGAGTAAGAGAGAGAAGTCAGGCAAGTGGGGCCCAGGATCCTCATGCTTTAGAGTACCACACGGTGGCCACACCCCTGGCCTCTTGTTGAGGTGAATGTGGGACAAACAGCACATTCCCACCTAGAGCCTATACGCTCTCCCTTTCCTCCTCAACCTCTGGGTACTCAGGCCTTTGAGAGTTGTGTGAACCTCTTTCCTGAATCTGTCTTCCCACTGAAAGACTGCAAATCCTAGACACAAGAGGTCAGGATGGGGGACTATTGAAGGAGGAATGGGCAAAGCCTGGAAATGCAAGCTTTGGTGGCCTCCTATGTGAGCCACAGACTGGGACAGAAGTCCAGATCCAGCTCTCTCCACACCATAATTCTGCATGAAATTCCAAGAAATCTGAGAATTATAAAGTTGAACCTAGTGTTCAAGATTCATGAAAGTATATTTCAAACTGTAGAAGGATAGAATATATTTTACCATATAAACCATTAGTTTGATTTTTAATTTTTCAATATTTATGTGAGAATCCAGTGTGCTTTTGCCCTGTACCATACCAACACTAAGGCTCAGCCTGGAGAGCATATTTCTTGTGTTATACTCCTTGGTTCTCACAGTGGCCGCATCTTTCACTACAGCTTCTCTCAGAGGATTCCTGCTTGACAGTTGCAGCTCTCACTGGGCTCCAGCAGCACCATTTCCTCCCTGTTCTTTTCAGGTCTTAGTAATATTTTCTCAATATTAGTAGTCTCCGTGTGCCTCTCTTCCCATACATGATTCTCTTATTTCTGTCCACTCCTCTGTATGTGGTCTCTTTGTTGGTCTGCGATGGTTAATGTTATGTGTCAACTCGATTGTGCCAAAGAGCACCCAAATTAAACCTTATTTCTGGATGTGTCTGTCACAGGATTTCTGGTGAGATTAGAATTTGAATAGGTAAACTCAGTAAAGTAGTTTGCTGTCCCAAAATCATGTGGGCACCATCCAATTCATTGAGGGTCTACATGAATAAAAGGCAGAAGAAGGAGGAATCCCGCCTTTGTTCCAACCTCATTCCTAGGTTGAGACATCTCACTTAGATAATTCTATGATTGGACTGGGATTTACACCAGTGCCTTCCCTGGTTCTCAGGCCTTCAGATTTAGATTGAATTATACCACCAATCTTTCTGGGTCTCCCACTTACAGATGGCAGATCATAGGACTTCTTATTCTCTCTAATCATGTAAGCAAATTTCTCCTAATGAATTTACATATATTCTCTTACTGATTCTGTTTCTATGCAGAACTCTGACTACTATAAGCTTTTCGGTTGAATCCTCTGAATGGAGTGCCAATCCCTGCTAGTAGCCTGGATGATGCATATAGCTCTGTATTGGTTAAGGATGTGAGCCATCTTCATAGTATAAGGCAGAGTGAAAAAGAACATCCAGTGGAATGTAGAATGGCCAAAAGAAAATAATAAGAACATGAAATTTATTGTCCTTCAAAATTAATCCTTTTTCCTCTCTTCCTGAAACAAATAGTTATCTTTTTTAAGTGAACATAGTCTTAGGTCATTAAATTAGTCTACAAATCAATTTTTCCCAAAGAAACAACTCTTTTTATTTTTTAATAGTTCATCATACTTATACACAATATTGGGGTTCATTCTGATGTTATTATATATGAGGATGGAAAATAATTTGTTATAATTCTGTCACCAGTACCTCCCCTTTTCTTCCCCTCCCTCCTCACCCCGTCCCTTTCCTCTACTCTTCTGATCTTTCTTCTATTTATTTATAGATTTTTTAATTTGTGCATTATGGAGATACATAAAGATGAAATTCACTGTGGCATATTCATATATGTGCATAGGAAAGTTTGGTCAGATTCATTCTGTTCTTCCCTTTCCATGTCCCTCCTCTCTCCCCCTCAATCCCCTTCCTCTATTCCACTAATCTCTCTTCTATTTTTCATGGAATTTCCCACCCACTTATTATTATTTATTATTACTATTTTACTTATTTTGGTCTAGCTTCTGCATAGGAGAGAAAATGTTCAACTCTCGATTTGGAGTCTGGCTATTACCCTTAGCATGATGTACTCCATTTCCATTCAGTTACTACCAAATGCCATAATTTCAATCTTCTTTATGGCTGAGTAAAACTTTGTTGTGTATGTATACCACATTTTCTTTATCCATTTATCTATTGATGGGCACTTAGATTAGTCCACTGATTAGCTATTATGAATTGTGCTGCTGTTAAATTGGTGTGGCTACATCTCTATAGTATGCTGATTTTAAATCTTTTGGATGTATACTGAGGAATGGGATAACTAGGTCATATGATGGTCCAATTACTAGTTTATTGAGGAATCTCCATTCTGCTTTCCAGAGTGGTTGCACTAAATTGAAGTCCCACCTACAAGGTATGAGTGTGCCTTTTTCCCCACATCACCAGCATTTATTATTATTTGTATTCTTGATAATCACCATTTTGACAACTGAAATGAAATCATAAAGTAGTTCTGATTTGCATTTCTCTAATTGGTAGAGATGTTGAATATTTTTTCATGTATTTATTGGTCATTTGTGTTTCTTCTTTTAAGAAATATCTGTCTAGTTCTTTTGCCCATTTATTGATTGGGTTATTTTTTTGGTGGTGGTGGTGGCGATGTTAAACTTTTTGAGTTCTTTATATATTCTGAGTATTAATCCCTAGTCAGAAGAGAGATAGCAATGATTTTCTCCATTCTATAGGCACCCTTTTCACACTCTTAATCTTTACCTTTGATGTGCAGAAGACTTTTAATTTGATGCTATCCCACTTGTTGATTCTTGTAGTTCTTAAGCTTGTTAAGGAAGTCAATGTCTTCGCCAACATGAAGGAGGGGGGACCCTACGTTTCTTTTTTTTTTTTTTAATTTACTTATTGATTCATTGAACACAAATGGAGTACAGCTATTGTTTCACTGGTTGTACACAAAGTAGAGTCACACCATCTGTGCGTTCATGCATGTACACAGGGCAATGGTATCTGTCACAGATTCTGTTATTAATTTTACCCCCCACCCGCCCCCACCCCTCCCTTCCCTCTATGCTAGCTATCTTTCCTCCATTCTTGCCATCTTTCCCCCCCACATTATGCATCATCATTCATTTATCAGAGAGACCATTCGGCCTTTGGATTTTGGGGATTGGCTGATCTCACTTAGGATAACAGTTTCCAACATCATCCATTTACCTACAAATACCATAATTTTATTCTTCTTTATGGCTGAGTAATATTCCATTGTGTATATATACCACAGTTTCTTTATCCATTCATCCACTGAAGGGCATCTAGGTTGATTCCATAATCTAGCTATTGTGAATTGAGCAGCTATGAACATTGATATGGCTGCATCACTGAGGCAATCTGATTTTAAGTCCTTTGGGTATAACCCAAGGAGTGGGATAGCAGGGTCAAATGGTGGATCCATTCCAAGTTTTCTAAGGAATCTCCACACTGCTTTCCAGAGTGGGTGCACCAACTTGCACTCCCACCAGCAATGTATGAGCGTACCATTTTCCCCACATCCTCGCCAACACCTGTTGTTGCCTGTGTTCTTGATAAAAGACATTCTACTTGGGGTAAGATAAAATCTTAAGGTGGTTTTGATTTGCATTTCTCTTATAATGAGGGATGTTGAACATTTTTTCATAAATCTGTTGATTGCTTGTAGATCTTCCTTTGTAAAGTGTCTGTTCATTTCCTTGGCCCATTTATTGATTGGGTTATTGGTGTTCTTGGTGTAAAGATTTTTGAGTACTTGGTAGATTCTGGAGATTAGTGCTCTGTCCAAAGTGTGTGTGGCAAAGACTTTCTCCCACTCTGAAGGCTCTCTCTTCACATTGCTGATTGTTTCCTTTGCTGAGAAGAAGCTTTTTAGTTTGACTCTATCCCAATCATTGATTCGTGCTTTTGTTTCTTGCGCTTTGGGAGTCATGTTAAGGAAATCTGGTCCTAGGCCAACATGATGAAGATTTGGACCTATTTTCTCTTCTATTAGGTGCAGAGTCTCTGGCCTGATTTCTAGGTCCTTGATCCACTTTGAGTTTTGAACAGGGTGAGAGATATGGGTTTAGTTTCATTTTGCTGCATATGGATTTCCAGTTTTCCCAGCACCATTTGTTGAAGAGGCTGTCTTTTCTCCATTGCATGTTTTTGCCTCCTTTGTCAAGTATGATATACCTGTACTTATTTGGGTTTGTCTCTGTGTCCTCTATACTGTACCATTGATCTACCTGCCTATTTTGGTACCAATACCATGCTGTTTTTGTCACTATTGCTCTGTAGTATAGTTGGAGGTCTGCTATTGTGAAAACCCCTGCTTCGCTCTTCTTGCTAAGGATTGCTTTAGCAATTCTGGGTCTCTTCTTCCTCCATATGAATTTCATGATTGCTTGCTCTATTTCTATGAGGTCCATCATTGGGATTTTAATTGGAATTGCATTGAATTTGTATAGCATTTTTGGAAGTATGGCCATTTTGACAATATTAATTCTGCCTATCCAAGAACATGGAAGATCTTTCCATCTTCTCAGATGCTCTTTAACTTCTTTCTTTAGTGTTCTGTAGTTCTCAGTTTAGAGGTCTTTCACATCTTTTGTTAGATTGATTCCCAAGTATTTTATTTTTTTTTTAGGTTAATGGGAATGGGATAGTTTTCCTAATTTCTCTCTCAGAGGATGCATCATTTACGAAAAAAAATGCATTAGATTTATGAGCATTAATTTTATATCCTGCTACATTGCTGAATTCATTAATGAGTTCCAGTAGTTTTCTGGTGGAATGCTTAGGATCTTCTAGATAGAGAATCATGTCATCAGCAAATAGGGATAGTTTGATCTCTTCTTTTCCTATTCGTATTCCTCTAATTTCTTTGGTCTGTCTAATTGCTCTGGCTAGAGTTTCAAGAACAATGTTGAATAGTAGTGGCAAAAGAGGGCATCTCTGCCTTGTTCCAGTTCTCAGGGGGAATGCTTTCAATTTTTCTCCATTTAGAATGATGTTAGCTGTGGGCTTGGCATAAATGGCCTTTACAATGTTAAGGAATGTCCCCCCATCCCTATTTTTTCTAGTGTTTTGAGCATGAAGGGGTGCTGTATTTTATCAAATGCTTTCTCTGCATCTATTGAAATAATCATGTGGTTCTTGACCTTAAGTCTGTTGATGTGGTGAATTACATTGATTGATTTCCGGATGTTGAAACAACCTTGCATCCCTGGAATGAAACCCACTTGATCATGGTGCACTATCTTTTTAATATGTTTTTGTATGCGATTCGCTAAAATTTTGTTAAGAATTTTTGCATCAATGTTCATTAGAGATATGGGTCTGAAATTTTCTTTCCTTGATGTGTCCTTCTCTGGTTTTGGTATCAGGGTGATATTAGCTTCATAGAATGAGTTTGGAAGGGTTCCCTCCTCCTCTATTTCATGAAATACTTTGAGGAGTATTGGAATGAGCTCTTCTTTGAAGGTCTTGTAGAACTCGGCTGTGAATCCATCTGGTCCCGGACTTTTCTTTGTTGGTAGGCTTTTGATGACTTCCTCTATTTCATTGCTTGAAATTGATCTATTTAAGTTGTGTATGTCCTCCAGATTCAGTTTGGGTGGCTCATATGCCTCTAGGAACCTGTTGATGTCTTCCAGGTTTTCTATTTTGTTGGAGTATAAATTTTCAAAGTAGCTTCTTATTATGTTTTGTATTTCAATTGTGTCTGTTGTAATAT
>JAJEJO010051851.1:0-17311 GCA_020662805.1 Glaucomys volans
GCCTTGGAGAGCCAGCAAGCTCTTTTGACACAGGCACTTAGGAGGTGTTGTCCTGAAAGCAAGGCCCTTCCCACAGGAGCCTCCTGGGGACCTGGGTGTGCCTGCCTTGTGTTCTGGTGTCCTGTGTGTTCTCTGCGTTCTCACTGAATATTGTGTGAGGAATGTTTCCTGTGGGGTCCAAAAATTCCAAAGGCACAAATTCTGTTGATTGTGGAAGGTGTAAGGAGAGTTCTTGAAATGAGTTGATCTACCCGAGAGCATCCAGTGGTAGGTTAGAGCCAAGGCTGTAAGTCAGCAAAGCCTGGTGGTTGGGAGTGTCCTGGGTGAGAGCGGCAGAAGGACACCTTTTACAGGCTGTTTCCCTGGTGCTGTTCCCTGAGCCATGCAGTGTAACAGCTGTTAATATGTTTACCTCACCTTGGGTGTTACAAGTGAGTAGAGAGTGTTTAAAGTGTATGCTGTTTCATATGAGGACTGGAGCATCTTAAGGTTTTGGTGTCTTGTGGGGAGGAGCAATCTCATGAGGCCATCAGGGACTATACTAAGTCACATGGAACGGGAAAGAATGGGTAGAGGAAAATGTGCTGGACCAGGAGTAAACTGAGCAGTGGCCTCCCATCTGGATAGTGCCATCCACAGTGAGTCATCGCAGGTAGGATAGGACTGTGCATCCTACAGAAAATACCTGTTCATGTTTTTTTATTTGTGATACTAGGAATCAAACCCAGTACTCCGCACAAACTAGGCAAGCATTGTACCACTGAGCTACACTCCAGCCCTTTTGATTAGTTGAATTTTATTTTGAGACAGACTCTTCCTACATTGCTGAGGCTGGTCTTGGACTTGGTGATCCTTCTGCTTCAGCCTCCTGGGTAGCTGGGTTATAGGTATGGCCCACTGTACTGAGCTACCTGTTTGTTTCTTAAGGGTTATGCAGAATTCATAGAAAGTTTATTATCTGTGTTACACCTAATAGTAAGAGCCAGCTGTGGTGGCACATGGTGATAATCCCATTGATCAGGGAGGCTGAGGCAGTAGGATTGCAAGTTCAAGGCCAGCCTCAGCAATTTAGTATGACCCTAAGCAACTTAGTGAGACTGTGTCAAAATAAAAAATGAAAAGGGCCGGGGTGTGGCCCAATGGTTAAGCACCCCTGGGTTCAATGCCTGATAACAACAACAACAACAACAAAAAAAAAAAAAAAAAAAAAAGAAAGTATTTCATAGTTTAGCAAGAAAGTTAGCTTATTGATTATTGAAATGAGATGTTTCAGGGCTCATTCTCTTAGCATGACCCTAAAAGTAGGAAACACCTGATTATTTAGAAAGTCATGTGTCTGTGAGCAAGCAGCTCAGGGGGTACACAGCAATAACATGCAGGACTCGGTGGGTCACAGGATGTGGGGAGAGCATGTAGCTGCAGGTACCTGGTGGGCAAGGCGAGAGCTGGGGTTCCGGTGCATGAAGCGTGGAGCAGGGTAGAGAGTCTGTGTGGGCCCCGTCACGCCAAGTCCTTGGAAGGCAGCAGGCGGGACTGTCCTGTTGTGTGGCAGAGGTGATGGGTGTGGATGAGAGTGTGGCTGAAGGGAGGGACCCTGGAACCCACGTGTTCTGGGTAGGTGTGAAGCAAGAGAGGCCTGGGGTTGGGAGGGTGCAGCACCCACCAGCTCTCAGCTGTTCCTGGGATGCTCTCTGCTCACCATTGATGTCTGTGGCTGCTGCAGGGACAGCATTGGGTAGCAGTGGCAGACAGTGGAGGGTCTGTGACTCAGTTCTTGACTGAGAAAGCAGACTAATTCCCACCAAGAACACAGTGTGCCATGGAAGGGGCCATGAGGACCAGGGGACTCTGCAGGGGACAGGATGCCATGGAAAGGGGCCATGAGGACCAGGGGACCCTCCAGCAGGGGACAGGTACCATGGAACAGGGGACTCTCCAGCAGGGGATATTCTGGGGCTTTAAGTGTTAAAGAGATGCTAAAGAATTTTCAGAAGAAAGAGGCTGAGAAAAAGAGGGAGGAGCAGCATAAGCCTGTAGTGGTCTCATGGGTGGAAGCTCAGGGCCTGTGGGACTTGGAGGGTGCTTGTGAGCCCTTGCTCTGGCTCTTGTGCTCCACTTCTGACAATGACTTGCTCCAGGCAGCCACTGCCCTGGACTCCCTGACCAATGTGGACTTGGAACAGCTGCTCAGTGAGTCTCCAGAAGGAAGCCCCTTGCATGATATGGATGATGGAAGTGATCCCTTGTGGTGGGATTGGACCAGGAATTCAGGCAGCCTTCTTCCCTCCTGAAGGCCTGCCAGCAGCCCTGGAGAAGCGCATTAGGAACTGGCTCAGGTATGGTGACACAGTGTGGCTGGACTTTCTTGGAAGCAGTCGGGCAGATTGGTGCTGGTTCTGCACAGTGTGAAGCTTGATGCCCAGAGAAACCCTTACTGAGTTGGCAGTGAAATGAGCTTTCTCCTACTTCTCCTCATCCTGAGTGAGGAAACTGTGTCAACTTTGCCCATCAGGCTTCATATTTAAGCCTTTCCTGGTTCTTTCTCTTCCAGACCATTTATTTTCTTCCTGGGAGATGTTTCTCTTTCCATTTTCTGCCTGTTAGTTTCTTTCCCACTCAGTATTTCCTTGTGTGCATAGGCCAACACTGATGTTGGCATCAGGCAGCTGAGTGAGAGATTCATCTTCTTATCTTTTGAAAACACACTAAAGTCCATAAACATGTAAGTTCCACATAGAGCATATGCTCAGTTGTCACCGGGTTTTGGTTGCTCCGTTCTGTTGCTCATCGTCAGCTTCAGCGTTGGTCACGATCACAGGAATGCCTCCATGGTGCTGAATAAAAAAGAGCTGAACTCAAATGTGGTGCGTGCCCCTTCACAGCAGCAGCAACCTTCAACATTGAGCAGCTGTGGCTGTGGCTGTTCTCTATGGATTTGGAATTGATCCCTAAGTGCTGAGAACTGTCCATTCAGTCATACTAACTATGGCCAAGCATGCATCCTTAGTTAGGATGACATTACCTTTCAGTTAAAATAGCATTTTACCTTAGGCATTGTGATTTGCACTTTAGCTCCAGTGGCATTTGTACTCAACAGCTGTAGTTCTGAACTAGTGATTCTCATAGCATCTCAGAATCACTACTAGTTATTTATCCTTTATGTTTCAGGGCAGGTGAAATGTCAACGGCTGCTACAAATGATTTTCTCACTTCCAGAAAATATTTGTACAGTAAACAAAGCAAATAAAACATCTTCTTGAAATCTCTATTTCATCCTTGTTTGCATGTATGCAGTGTTGGGCGTAAGTGTTCTATTTGAATGTAATGATTTAAATGAATTGTGCCATGTCAGGGATTCACAGTGTATCTTAAATATGACATTGAGGTGGAAGGAGTGAACCTGAATTTGGCATGTTTGAGTGTACTGTCCTGTATTTTCTCTGAGATTTCGTGTTAAAAAAATGACTTTGTTCTTTTAATTCCTCTGGTTTGTAATCAAATTGTTTGATAGTATCTGAATGTCTTGTTTAAGTAAGGACTATGTGACGGTAGCTAGTTTTTTCTTGGTAAGTCCTCATTCCCAGAATAGGTTGTGTTCTGTGTGCCTACTTATGATTTTAATCTTTGGGAGAAATGGAGCACATCAAATGGAACAAAGGTCATAACCTGGAACAGCATGGAGCTATGTTGCAAGAAAGTTTGGTGGCAGGTCCCCTGTCTGGCAAGCTTCCCTTCTGAGTGATTGCTCTGGCCATGACAGTCAGGGGTTCAGGATCCCGTAGGCAAGGTGGGCCTGGGTGCTAGAGGTGAAAACCAGAGATTTTGATATTCTGGTTTAAAAATACAGTGCTCAAGGTGAGGTTGATACTTTAGTCTTCACCTGTTGCTGCTCCTGCATTAAGAGACTTGGAAAATGGGTGGAAAGAGTGTGGGGAGTATCCATTACCCCACCAGTTGAAAAATAATTTCACTTTGCATATTTCTTTCTAGCTTCTGTGTATGTTTTTAAGCAATTGTGATTATAATTGTGAAGAATTGTTTCATGATTTTTTTTTCACATAATAAATCTTATTATAAGGCCATCATTATTTTCAATAATGAAAACCTGGGCAGGGACCAGTCTTGCTCTTTTTATCACAACTCACTCTCAGAGGAACTAATGGGACCATGAGAAGTTCATTACTCCCTTCTGAGGGCATCATCCTCAGTGACCGAATTACCTCCCACGAGGCCCCGCCTCTTACAGATTCTACCACCTCAACACTGCCACACTGAGGACCAGGCCTCCAGCACATGAACTTTTGGGGGTCAAACCATACGCACATCATCACAAGCTCCATCAAAGTCACCATCATAAGCGCAGGAGGTCCCATTCAACACCATGCCTGTATGTGAGGGTTGGGGGAGGTTGCTCCACAAGTCAGTGGAGGCAGCCAGAACACCATTCCAGAACCTCTGTGACATCACTGCTGTTGTCATGGCACTCTGGGTGGCAACCCAGAAGAGCTAACTGCCAGCTCTCATTTCACTGAGAACCGTGGACAGAGCAGGATGCTCCCCATGGATGTCAAGCCACCTATCCAACCTTCAGTTGGGACTTCATGGCTGATGCCAGCCTGTTGGCTGCCTTGGTGGTAGCCAGGATGGTCATGTTGAGTGGCCTGTTCTTTGCCTTTCCGTGAGTCTCTCATACAAGTTGTCAGGTTTCTTACAAAGAGATAGAAGGGAAAATAGACCATGGTAGGGCAGAGGCAGGGAAGTGGAGAGAGGGTCAGGAGTGGGAAGGAGGATATATAGTTAGAGGGAACCTGATGTGCAAGCACAGAGGTCTGGAGGGAACTGTGGGCGCCTGGTAATGCTGACATGGGGTGGAGCTCTGTGGTGGAGTCTCATGGTCTGTCTCTAGCCTGGGTATTTAGATATGTCTTACCTCAGGTGAGCCAGGCCTCCTGGGGAACTGTGTGTTGCCCCAGGCTAAAACTGAGTCTGGCTCTGGTTTCAGATGCAGGTGGCTGGCGGAGAACAGAGAGTGAGCCTGTCTGGTGATTGCTGGCCTTCTGTTCGTGGTCACCTTGGGCAGCCTCATTAACCTCAATTACAGTGATCCAGGCACCCTGCATCAAGGTGAGACCTCAGACCCCTGGGAGAAGGAGGTTGCACCTCACTGACTAATGTCTGCAGTGGTGATTTCTAATGTGCTAAGCCCACCTGTGGCCTCGGGATCCCTTCTCTCCAGGCCATCATGACTTAGGCCCTGGCACTTCATTTCCCAAGCCATTGAAGTTGAACAAACAGAATCCTGGAGGTTTTACAGTTGCTTTAGAAGGGAGGACCAGGCAGGCTCTTCTAAACCAGGCAGTTTCCCTGTGTCCTTCCCTTTGCACACATGACTTCCAGCACTGATCACTCTGCCACAGGGTGGAGCTCTGTAGAGAGCTCTTCTGACTGGAAATTCCCTTCTCTCTGTTTGCCATCCCATCTGAGTGTTCAGCTTGCTCAACAGGGACTGAGATTTCCTGCCCACCTCCTCTCACCCATCTTGTTGCCCAGTGATGCTACGGGGATTCCCTAGCACCAGATTGACAGAACGGCCTCCAGCTCCTGCCCAAACTTCTTCCCATGCCAGGCTCCTTTGAAGAGGACCCCAAGGTGTGCTCCGTGGCCCGGGTGAACAATAGGGCCTTCTACCTGCAGTGGTGTGCACAGTGCACCTTCCACTGCCCTCCCGGGACTGTCCATTGTCCCTACTGTGATATTTGTGTGGAGGTGAGTACTTCTCCTACCTGTCCACTCACCAACCCATCCCTAGGCACCTGACCAGGACAAGGAACCTCACATCGATAGAACCCAGGGGTGGGTATGAGACCATCATCCCACACTGGTTAACCTTGGTCACTTACACATGTCATCGCCTCTGTGTCTGTACCTCTCCTGAGAGGCTGCCCTTGTATGCACAGGTGCTGATATGCAAAGGTCATCCCATCTGTGCTGGGCCTGGTGGAGTCCTGACTCACAGGAGAGGCAGTTGCATGTCCCACCCCCTGGCTTGCTGAGACTAGATACCCAGACCCTGAGGCCAGCTGCTGCCCTATTCTGGGGATCTTTGCCTGTTTACCTTTGGGTGTCCAGGTTGGAGGGTTTCCTGGGTTCTGAGTGCTCTTCTCTCAGGGCACATCCTGCACGGGTTTCCAAGTGCAGAAGGCTGGCTGGGCAAGGGAGTTCTTGACATCCTTATCCAGTGTCTGAGAAAATGCAGCCCCAGCTATTCTATATCCTGCTCTAAATGACACCAGGCAGGTCTTGTCTCTAAAGACCTCACTTGTGACAGGTGACCTAGGAGCCATGGGAATCCTAAATATGCTGTAACCATGGAAATGCCTGCTCCTGGAGATGGAAGCCAATGTGTAGGGATGAGTAGGCAGCCTAATGGGCATGGTTAGGGGAGTTCTGAGCATTTGGAGGTGATGGAGGCCTGCCTTCTGTCCCCTAGGACTTTGACCACCACAGCAGATGACTCAAAAACTGCATGGGACAGCGCAACAGATGCATGTACTTCCTGCTGCTTGGGTCCCTTTTTCTCTACCTTGGAGTCGTTCTGCTGACCTTCCTGATGTTCTTTCTGGACACCAAGGACCTGCCAGTCATTTTGGATAAAGCCATGACGTATCTGCACAGTCCTGAGGGCCCCCCTGGGAACAGCATGGATTGTGGGGAAGACGGACAGGATAGCCAAGGAGCAGGGTCACAGAGGGTGAGACTGATGTGGTGGGACTAGAGGAACAAGCCCCTTGGGAGGGACCTGTCAAGGCCAGGTTAAAGGTGAGTGGGGTCAGGGGGGTAGGTGAGTAGGATGGAATGTGGAATTAAGAACCTAGCGGGGACACACAGAGGGGTAATGAAGGTAGAAAAGGGACAGGAGGACAGTGCAGGGCAGTTTCCCTTGGGTGTGCTGGACTAACAGTTCAGTCCAGGGAAGAGAAGTGGGTGGGTGAGTCCAAGTGGGGGCAGTGCTGGGGAAGGCAGGGTCAGGTTGAGGGCAGGACCAGTGAGGTACTGTCCAGTGTCTTGGCCTCTTAGCCCTTGCACAGCATCTTAGTGGCTGTACCCACCACTGGTGCCCTGGTGCCCCTCATCTGGGCTCTGGTGATCCAGGGAGCAGCAGTGAGCACTGCCAGGCTGTTGTAACAGTTTAATATGGGTCTTGGCCTATTGTCACTGTTTGACTAGGCCTCAACCTGTGGGTCTTTGTCCCTTCTGGAGGGGGTAAGGCCGACGAGGTAACCAACACCCTTGGGAGAGCAAGTTCCAGACCAGTCTCAAATTTATTCAAAGAATTACAGCACTTTTATAGATGAGGGGAGTCTGAGAACAAAGAACTGGTAGTGTAACATGATAGTCTGTAAGGATGGTCCAATTAGGAGTCACACAGTTTACCAAAGGGCAGAGAGAGAGGTGAGGAGAGTGAAGCTCACCTGGGGCATATGTCCGCAGGCGGGTCAGACCACTTGGGAGTTTTCTCCAGCAAGCATGTAAAATCCCGTGTTTCCATCAAAGGGTTATGCCTTTCCGCAGTCTTTGGAGGATATGCCTCAGTGGCTTCTTTCTGCATCTCCACATTTCTCCCCTTTTTTTTTTAAACTGTGAGCTCATGGTTGGATGGCTCAGTAACAGCCTCACTGGCTTCACAATAGGTGAGGTAGACTCCAGCAGGGGAAAAAACAATCTTAAAGTCTTTGGCAACTTAACAATAAAGGAGGTTACAGTAGTATAGCAATATATGAGGTAAACTTCATTAATACAATCTTAAAATTTCACTAGTATAACAATACAGTGACTTCATTAGTAAAGTGATAACAATTCAATAGTAAAACAATATATATAAAGTGAATTTCATTAGTAAAGTGATAAAATTTCCATAGTAAAACAATATAAAGTGAATGTCATTAGCAAAGTGATAGCAAATTAATAATAAAGCTTAACGATTATATTGTTGATTAGCAAGGGCACCTCAAATGCTTGCGGATTTCCTTTATCTCCTCTAACGGATGCTGACAGGGCTTTAACCATCAACTGTTGCTGCTGTTTGTGTTCTAGCAGCTGTCTTTTGAAAAGATTATAAATGCACTGACATCCACAGAGGCAAAGAAATAAGAGGAGTATACTCAGAATTCCACTAATAAACAGATTCTTCAGCCAAGCAATATTTGGCAGCCAAGATGTTAACCAGTCCCATAGCTCTGAACCTCCTTCATACTGTCTTATGTTTGCAACTATGTCTTTAAGGTGAGCGAGTTCTCATGCAATCGAATCACTGTTATCGCTGAGATTAAAGCAACACATATTTTAATTTCCTTGCAGATTTTGCGATGTAACAAGAGCAAATAATCAATGGCTGCCCTGTTATCAAGAATAGCTTGTCTATGTTGTTTTTGCTGTCATTCAATAAAGCTATGGCAGTAGAGGTATAGTTGATGTTTTTTTGCCATAGTACAAGCTAATTTCACAACCGTCTCATAGGCTCCCACTGCTAAACCTGGGATACCTACAAGAGAAAAGGTCAAGGCAGTGTACTCTGCCTTGGACATCGAGATGTACCGAATCATCACAGTCTTCTTCAAGCTGTATGGATCTCTGGTGAATTCTATTTGCAGGATGTTAGTTGACAACCTCATTATGAGAAGGAAGAAAAACCGTTAATCGGCTAAGACAACATCGAGTACCATGGGCCATATATGCCCGAATATAATTGAGAGTATATGACCCACAAGAGAAAAACCAGCCAGTTGGCAAAGGAATATGCACATTTGCATAACTAATTGGCTCAACATTAGTACAATTAAAGGATGGATTGCCAAAAAATTTACAGTTGGTTTTACAATTTTGGATTTCTGCACAGGTGTCATCACTATTAAAGGTGACAATGGGGGTGAGCAGCTCCATTGCATTGGCAGGCTTTGCGGACTGGGGACGACCCCAATCATATGAGTCCTTATAGGAGAGGTTCTTCTTAAAGTTGGAAAATATAGTCATATTAGCTATTTCCTGTGCAGGACAACAGACTGGGAGAAGGCATGAGCCTAATATCATACCTATATGAATATCTTGGTGAAGGCAAATCTCAGAAGTATTAACTACTTCTGCCAAACGAACCCATATGTTATATTGAACTCGAGCACCTAAAGAAGTGGGTGTGGCATGAGCAACGCTCGAATTAGCGGTAATAATAGCGCATATTAAAAGAAAGTCCCAGCTCCTGGATTCGCATCTGGAGCCATGGTCACTGCTTGATCTGCAAGGTTCTTTGTTTTCTCCTCATGTGATGTTTTGCGCATGGCGGTGGTGTCTCGTTCTCAGAGGATGATGTGGTCCACCTCCTTGAGGGCGCTGGTCATTCAGCAACAAATTCTCCATCTGATGAGTCGGGGGTCTGGACATAAAGATGAACGTTCTTGGCCGGTACCCACAGAGGCTTTTCTGCAGCTTCTGGAAAGACACAAGCAAATCCTCTGCCCTGGGTTAGCAATGGGTGTGGACCATGCCATGTGTTAGTTAGTGGGTCCCTCCACTGGACTAATGGCAGTGGAGTTGGGGGTGGCATTAGAGCACCCCAGTGCTTATGAATAGGAGAGAGACCTTTATCATCAAAGGTGAGAAAATTTAACGTAAAAAGCACTTGAACAGTCAAATTTAAAGGAGAAGGCAGGGGTGTATCCCCCCCTTCTTTTTTAAACTGAAGCTTAAGTATTCCATTAGCTCATTCAATAATTCCTTGACCTTGAGGGTTATAGGGTATATCTGTAAAATGTTCAATATTGAAACTCTTTAAAAAGTTTTTAAAAGTAGAGGCAGCATGGCAAGGTCCGTTGTCTGTTTTAATGGACCAAGGCACTCCAAGAATGAGAAAAGCATGTTTTAAGAAATTAATAGCATGTTTCACTTTTTCTCCAGACATTGGCAAGGCAAATATGGCTTTTGAGTATGTATCAATGGCCACATGCACGTATTTTAATTTGCCAAAGGGAGCATAATGAGTAACATCCACTTGCCAGAGTTTATTAGGAGTAAGTCCACGTGGCAGTGTACCTTGGAGCTGCAATGGACCCAAGGGAAGTAAAGGACTACATTTCTGGCATGCCTTTACTAGGTGCTTGCAGGATGCAAGTGTCAGGTCAGGTAATAATCTATGTATGGCAGTTCCAGAGAGATGAAACTTGGTATGCAGCTCTTTGGCCTGTTGCAAGGGAGATAAGTTAACAGTCATTATGTACTTATCTACTTCTTCATTTCCTTGTGCCAGCATGCCTGGTAACTGAGAATGAGGTAGAAGGTGTTGAATATACCAAGGGTGTTTTCTATTCTCCAGTAACAATTGTAGCTGCAAAATATGCTTATCTAAGAGTGTGTCTTGAGGCCTGAATAAGGCAAAAGGTAATTGCCTAGCAAGTTGTACCACATACTTACTGTCTGGAAATATATTTAAAGAAGATTCTTGATTTTGTAGTAACATTTCAATGAGAGCTCGAAGTTCTCCTAATTGAACTGAGCCTCCATGAAGACCTCTTTTCCTTTGAGGATTTGATCCTTTAATGATAAATCCCCAAGTAGTCTTATTGGCATCTGTAAAAGCTAGATCAGCCTTAGGTACTGCTTGATTCTTGGAAAGGCTTGTCCATTGACATATAAAGGAAAATTAAAAAGCATTTTAAATATTTGAGTTTTTGGGTAATGATTACTTAACTGTCCTGGGAAGCCTGCTATTAAAGCATAATATAAAGAGTTGTTTAGTTCCATGCCTTCTAATTAATCTTTAGTAAAGGGCATGACAATGAGATCAAGTTCTATGGCATATAAATGGATACATAATTTGTGTGCTTTTATGGCTAGGGATAGGATTGCATCGCAGATTGGAGTTATTTCCTGGGTGGCACTCCAGGACAAGTGTACCCAGAAGAGGGGTTGGGCTCCCTGTGCTAACATGCCTACTGGTGCACCTTTAGTAGGAATAATGTAGGCTTCTATAGGCACTTCTTCTCTAAACCTGTTTACTTCTAATTGTTGCACTTGTTTTGTAATCAGGTTTAGCACTGATTTTGCTTCCACTGAGAGAGGCTTTGGGGTTAATAGATCAGTCCCTTTCAACATTTGAAATAGTGGGTCTAGGTCACTGGATGACAAGTGCAGAAAAGAATGTAGCCAATTAATATTGCCACATAATTGTTGTAGTTCAGCTAATGTATATTTATCCTTAATAAGTAACCTAGGTCTTGCAGGGGAAATTTTATCTTGAATAGAATATCCTAGAAAAGTGAATGGTGGGACAGTTTGAACCTTGTCAGGTGCCACTTTTAAGCCTATCACCTGCAGGTTTGATATTAAAGCTTCAACTGTCCTTTGTAGGGAAACTTGATCTGGGTGTGCTACCAGCACATCATCCATATAATGAATAATTAAAGCAGAACTCTTAAAGGCTTAGTAGCATGAGCTACATAATGTTGGCAAATAGTAGGACTATTTTTCATTCCTTGAGGCAAGACAGTCCACTGATATCTATCAGTAGGATAATTGTTATTGGTTGCTGGTACCGTAAAGGCAAAATATGGACAGTCCTCTGGATGCAGAGGAATGGAGAAAAAACAATCTTTTATATCCAAAATAGAGACATAATAATTTTTAGGAATAACAGATGGATGGGGAAGTCCAGGTTGTAATGTCCCCATCTTTTGCATGTGCTTATTAATTGCCCTTAGGTCATGTAAAAGTCTCCATTTAGTTTTATCTCTTTTTTGTATAACAAACACTGGGGTATTATGTGTGCTAAAGGTTGGTTCTATATGACCCAGTGTTAATTGCTCTTGAACTAAGAGCTGTAGCTGTAGTAACTTTTGTTCTGGAAAAGGCCACTGTTCTACCCATATTGGTTGTGTAGTATCCCATTGAAATCGAATTGGATCAGGTTTGAGAGGCAGAATAGTGGCTCCTAGAATTGGGGGTGGTTCCCTGAAGTTCCTGTCCTATCATGGACTATAACATCATCATAAAACACTTGATTGTCAGTTGTTAAAACTGCGTCCATGTCCTCCAAAATATCTCTACCCCATAAATTATTTGGCAAGTTGTTAACTATTAAGGGAGTGACTGTTCCTGTTTCTCCATCAGGATCCTCCCAAGTAACTGGCTTAGAGGGCCTTTTGGATGGTTGGCGTCCTCCAATGCCTGAGACTACAGGTCCTTCTATTAGCTTCCAAGGCATTTGTTTAGCTTCCTCTGACCGGATGATTGAAACATCAGCTTCGGTGTCTATAATTCCTTTAAAGCGTTTTCCATCTAACTTTAATTCCAAACGGGCCTTGTTCTGGCTTATAGGAATAGTCCACATTATTTGAGGATGGGAGGTCCCTCTTACTTTGGAGGTTGAGAGTTGTCCCCCTTTCCCATTTAAAGGTGTTTTGTCAGCATTAGCCTTGGAATGGCAATCTCTAACCCAATGATATCCCTTCTTACACCTAGGACAGACTGATGAGGGCTTCCTTAATGCATGTGGTTTGGAAGGGCACTGTCGAGCCCAGTGTCCCATTCCTCCACAGCTTCGACATATAGTGGGTGATAAATTCCCTACAGGTCTATTAGCTGGAGTAGTAACCTGTAGGTTAGCAGAGAGTGCTTCTGCTAACAATGATACCTGATTGGACTGGGTACCTATATCTCTACAGGCAAGAATCCAGTCCCCTACAGGAGCATTACGTGAATAGCTAATTGCTTTCTTAAACTCAGTAGTACAGCCTTCATACACCAATTCCCTTAGGAGAGCTTCTGCTGCTTGTTGGTGCTGCACTTTGTGCGCCACAGTCTCCGTGCATCTAGCAACAAATTCTGGAAAAGATTCATTAGCCTTTTGTATTAGTTTTGGTAAGGGCACATCATGCTTGGATGGTAACCTTTTAAAAGCTTTCAAGGCACATAATCGGACTTGTTCAAAGTATTGAACTGACCCCTGTGCCTGAACCACAGGAGAGCTGTAAGCTCCTTCACCTCGTAAATACTCAGTATCTATTGGCACTCCTGCATTCTGATTTCTTTCTGCCTGCTGTTCACATACGTCATAATAAGTTGCTTTCCACAAGAGAAAATCTCCAGGAGAAAGAACAGCACGGGTTAATTGTATATAGTCAGCTGGACAATTAAGATCTAAGTTCCAGCAGCTGTTCAAACCATGGACTGTGAGGACCATCATCTTTAGCAGCCTGTCGTAAGGCTTTAAAAGTTTCTTGAGGATGAGGTCTCCAATTCATTGGATAAGCTAACATAGGATTCATATTAACAGGAAAAGCTTCTACAAATTCATTTGCTCTGGAAAAGTTGGAGCTCATGGCACAATCCCTTTGGTTGCATAAAGCAGTGAAGTGAGGCCCCCAAGGACTACTGGAGTCCCCGGTGGGATTTGGCTGAGAAGAAAATGTTGCCCAGTGGCCAGGAGGTGGCGCTCTAAGCTCCGCAGAGATCTGTTGGTATGGTCTCTGCTCCTGGGCAGCGACTCTGACCATATGGTCCTTTGTTCTGATTCGCGTCAAAACCTGTGGCTGCCTTGGCGGAGGGGTTTGCTCTCCCCTTATCTCCTCAGTGCTCAGCTTTCTTTTGTGCTCTTTCCGAGCCAAGGAAGGCTTTGGTGCCAGCCTGTGCCATGCTGGCTGCAGCAAGGCAAGGTCAGAGTGACCTGTAAATCCACCCTGCTGAGAGTTAGCATAATCCTCAAAAGGAAAAGTTACAGCTCTTAAAGGAACAGCAGCGGGTGGATCCCCGGCGGGAGGATGGAGAGCTACCTTTTCACCTTCCCTTTTCTCTCCATACTCCTCTAACTCATCATAAGGTGCCAGAGGGTTAAAATTCTGGCTTTTATACTCTCGCTGGGATGACCAAATCAACGGACACGGTAATTGCCTGTTTGGGGTCTGAAGCGACATGCGAGTCCGCTGAAAAGTTTTTGCTGTTTCCTCTCCTTTGGGGCTGCCAGCAAAGTTTGTAAAGTTGATGTCCCGTTCAGGATCAGGAGGCGCATCTTGCGTCTGCGTGCTTACAGTCGCAGTTAAAGCCTCATTAAGACCAGCAGTTTTAGGTCCTGGCAATCCTTACAAAGATGCTAATACGGCATCCACAATTGGAAAAAATTTCGATGGCAACTTTATATTATCTTTTGTCTCTACCCATTGGGTAAGAGAAATAATAGCCTTTTAATAGTCTGGGTCCCATAAATTATCATCGGTCGTGAACGGTGCTAGTTTAAGAACTACTTCCCAGACCTGTTGCACTTCTTTCTCCTCTACCCTAATAAACCTACTTCTAACAAGGACACATAATGCTTTCACCTGGGATTCCTTCAGGCAGGAAGGTATGGTACCCATGTTAGAAGGTGCGCTTACCCAGAAACCACAATTTCCTTGGAGCTGAAGAGGGAACGGGATCAGAGGAATTTCTCCAAGGGTGCCTGAGCTGGATGGCGACTTGGCAGTTCCCAGGCAGCTCATGGCTCAGTCATGGAAGCAATTTGCAGCGCTGCACTTTTCATGGGTCTCAGGATTCAGAGACAAGAGGGGCTTCCGCGACATGCTTCTCCAAGAAGGGCCCTGCAGGTGGGTGCCATATGTTGTAACAGTTTAGTTTGGGTCTAGGCCTATTGTCACTGTTTGACTAGGCCTCAACCTGTGGGTCTTTGTCCCTTCTGGAGGGGGTAAGGCTGACGAGGTAACCAACGCCCTTGGGAGAGCAAGTTCCAGACCAGTCTCAAATTTATTCAAAGAATTACAGCACTTTTATAGACAGGGGAGTCCGAGAACAAAGAACTGGTAGTGTAACATGATAGTCTGTAAGGATGGTCCAATTAGGAGTCACAGAGTTTACCAAAGGGCAGAGAGAGAGGTGAGGAGAGTGAAGCTCACCTGGGGCATATGTCCACAGGCGGGTCAGACCACTTGGGAGTTTTCTCCAGCGAGCATGTAAAATCCCGTGTTTCCATCAAAGGGTTATGCCTTTCCGCAGTCTTTGGAGGATATGCCTCAGTGACTTCTTTCTGCATCCCCATACCAGGCATCCCTATGGAAGCCAGGTAAGTCCGGAAAGTGCCTGTGCTGTGATACCCAGCTATGTGGGTAATTTGCACCTTTGCCACCTGCCACTTCCTGTGCTTGCTCCACTGCCCTTGGTCCTGATGGTGCCTCCTTAGTCCTTCCACACCCAGCTCTTAAGATGCAGCTCAGATCTCTCCTCCTCCTGGACCTCCCTGGTCTTTCTCCCTCCTGGGTGCATTGTTTGGAGAGCCTACTGTGTGCTAGGCTGCTGTTATTTGAGGGATGAGTGCAGAGGTAAGTACCTCTGCACTTGGGTTGATGGACTTGCTTGGGTTAGTGCATCAACACAAGTGGGTCCTGAGTGGAGTAGAGACTGAAAGAAACTACCTGAGTGGTGTAGCAGACAGTAACAGACTCAGAGTGTGGCAGGCCTGCATTGTAGGGTAGGACAAGTCACTCTGTGTGTCCTAGGTGTGATTGTGGGGAGGCAGAGGACAGGAGGGCATTGCCGGTGAGAGGTGCACCTTTGCACAAAGGGCAGACACCCAAATGTGGGATGTTGAGGGAGTGATGAGGAAACAGCTCTAATTGAAGGACAAAGTGGCTTGGGTCATGAAGTGACCCCAAGGGAGTTCAGATGGAAAGGCCCAGAAAGTCAAGTGTGCAATTTAGTTTGGATGAAGTAAAAACCTGGAGCTGTGGTGGGATTTTTTTTAAGTCATTTATTGAGGAATAGTTTCCAATCAGTAAATTCACCCTTCTTGGTATATGATCAGGGATTTTGACAAATGGATACCTTCCACCATGATGAAGGTTACCAGTTTCTTTACCCTAGAAAGTCCTTCCTCATCTTCAGGTGTCAATTTCTCTCCCCACTGTCCTTCTGGTTTGTTGCTTTCCAGAATCACATAGAAAGGGGGACTTTGCCTTTTTAGTCTGACTTTCTTCATTTAGAACAATGCATTTGAGATTCATCCATGTGTTGCTCATATCATTAGTTCTTTCCTTTCATTGAGGTGTAGTATTGCATGGATGCCCTACAGATTATTTATCCATTCACCAATTGAGGGTTTTTGACATTGTATTGAGTTTTTCTGCGGTTTCTTTTTTTGCTTTGTTTATATCAGGGTTTGGCCCCAGGGTGCTTTAGCACTGAAGCTACATCCCTGATCCCTGTTATATTTTGTTTTGAGATAGGGTCTCACTAAGTTGCTGAGGGCCTTACTAAGTTGCTGATGCTGGTGTTGAACTTCCAATCCTCCTGCCTCAGCCTCCCAAGTCACTGGATTACAGGCATGCAGCACTGCCCCTGGCAGGACACTAGATTACAGGCATGCAGCACTGCACCTGGCAGGACACTAGTTTAAGTGCTGTGAACACCTTGAAGGAGGCAGAATCTCATGGCACAATGGTTCCTGTTGCTTTTGGGCATGGTGGGATATTCCAGAGCTGTCCTGATGTGGATCCTCATTCCTTTAAGTGGAGAATAGTGTTGAAGATCAAAGTCTTCATGTGTGGACAATGGGAGAGTTGGGGATGGACAGGGGTACTGCTGGGCCACTTCATATTGTGACAGAATATTTGGTATGAAAAAGCTCTTGAAGCTGGGGTATGACTCCACCTGGTCTTTGGGGAATAGGGGGAGAGGCTGATAAATGGAACAGGGAGGAGAAAGTGGAGTAAGGAAAAGAGAAGCCAGTCAATGTCCAGGGGAGGACTTGACCTTTGAGCATGACCTTTACTGCTGTGTGCACTGAAGTTCTTCAGCCCAGATATTCCCGGACATGTGATTGTTGACTAGGAGAATGTGATTGGGCATCCCCACTGCCACTGCCCTCCCAGACAGGGAAATTCAATGAAGGCATATTTTTTAGGAACAAAATGAGACATAGGAAAGTGGGAGCGGGTGGGGACAGTGTTTGGAATGGTTGAACAGCACAAGGAAGTTCTGAAAAGCTATCAGGAAGGACGTGGCAGGAGGACAACTGTGGCCAATGGAGGCAGGATGCTGCAAGGGGAGGTACGGGGGAAGAGGGAGCCCTGAAAAGGCAGGGTTGGGGGTGCGGGGTCAGCAGTGTCAGGGAGAGCTGCTCACAAGTGGGTTGAGGACAGTCACTCTTCCTTAGAGCCTGGGAAGTCAGGAGGTCCTGGATCATTCCTGGGCTTCCCTGGTCTTAGAGTCTTGTTCCAGGCCTGGGTTGAGCTCTGGCTTTAGCTGACCAACTTAGGGAGGGTCACTGGGAGATGTCCTT